>JAKSZT010050948.1:3749851-3797988 GCA_026826555.1 Tolypeutes matacus
TGCATTGGGGTAAAGGAAATGATGAGACATTTAGAGGATTATTAGACACTGGTTCATATGTGACATTAACTCCAGGAGATCCAAAACATCCATGCAGACAACCAGTCAGTGTAGGGGCTTATGGAGGTCAGGTGATTGATGGAGTTTTAGCTCAGGTCCATCTCACAGTGGGTCCAGTGGTTCCCTGGGTTGATTCTGCAGTTACTACCCCTGTTCCAGAATGTATAATTGGAATAGACCTATCCAGTAACTGGCAGAATCCCCATATTGGATCCCTAACTTGTGGAGAGAGAGCTATTATGGTAGGAAAGTCCAAGTGGAAGCCACTAGACTTGTCTCTCCTTAGCAAAATAGGAAATCAAAAGCAATACTGGATTCTTGGAGGAATTGCATAGATTAGTGCCATCATCAAAGATTTGAAGGATGCAGGGGTGTTGATTCTCACCACATCCCCATTCATCATGGAGTTAGGCATGGAGGTTATGCATAGGCTCAGCAACATTGGCTTCCCCTCAACAAGGCTGACTTGGATATAGCCACCCCTGAGTTCCCAAACTACCAGCAGCAGAGATCCACACTCAGCACTCGATATGGCAAAATTCCCTGAGGTGATCAGCCTGCTACCTTGTGGCAGGTTGACTACATGGACCACTTCCACTATGGAAGGGGCTGAAATTTGTTTTAACCGAAATAGACACATACCCTGGATATGGGCTTGCATTTCATGCACATAATGTTTCTTCCAAAACTACCATCTGTGGACTTACTGAATGTCTTAACTAACACCATGCCATTCCACACAGCATTGCTTCTGATCAAGGAACCCATTTCACAGCAAATGTTTTATGGGAGTGGGTACAAGCCCACAGAATTCACTGGTATTACCATGTTCCATATCACCCTGAAGCATCTGGATCGATAGAAGGGTGGAACAGCCTTTTAAAGGCTCAGTTATGGTGCCAACTAGGTGGCAATACCTTGCAGGGCTGGGGCAGTGTCCTCCAGGAGGCTGTGTATGCTCTAAATCAGCATCCACTTTATGGTGCTGTTTCTCCCATAACCAGGATTCATAGGTCCAGGAATCAAGGGGTGGAAATGGGAGTGGTGACACTCACTATTACCCCTAGTAACCCACTAGGAAAATTTATACTTCTTGTCCCTGCAACCCTAAGTTCTGCTGGTCTACAAGTCTTAGCCCAAAAAGAAGGAGTTCTGCCACCAGGGAACACTACAATGATTCCATTGAACTAAAAGTTAAGAGTGCCAGTTGTCCATTTTAGGCTCTTCTTACCTCTGAATCAACAGGCAAAGAATGGAATTACTGTCCTGGCTGGGGTGATTGATCCTGACCATCAAGGGGAAATAGGACTGCATCTACATAATGAGGGTAAAGAAGAGTTTGCCTGGAATACAGAAGATCCTCTAGGGTGTCTAAAACTGCCATGCCCTGTGACTAAAGTCAATGGAAAATTGCAACAGCTGAATCCAAACAGGACTAACAATGCCCAGCATCTTCAGGAATGAAAGCTTGGGTCACTCCACCAGGCCAAGAACCACAATCAGCTGAAGTGCTTGCTGAGGGTAACAAGAACATGGAATGGGTAGTGGAAGAAGGTAGTGATAAATATGAACTTCCAACATGTAACTAGGTACAGAAATGAGGACTGTAACTGTCATGAATCTTTCTTCCTTGTTTTTTTTATTAATATGATTGTATATGTATACAAATGAACATCTTTGTTTTCTTCTCCAAACTTTTCCCTTATCATAAGACAAGTTGTATTAGTTTCATATCATAATATTTAAGAATGTCAAGTACAAGAGTGAATATTACCCAAGGACTTGCATCCTACTTTGTATGGAATTAATGAATTTCTGTTTTACACAACAGAGTTGAACATTGTTATGTGGAAAAAAATATATTTGCATATCTGTTATTATTTTTATTTAGAAACTAAGTATGGTTTAAGGCAATGTGTATGGTTGCCGAGTTGACAAGGGACATACTGTGATGGTTAGGCTAATGTGTCAGATCAGCCAGGTAATTGTGTCCAGTTGTTTGGTCAAGCAAGCACTGGGCTAATTATAATACAAGGACATATGTGGGCTTTAGTCATCAGTGAGTTTACTGCATAGATGGCTGATTACATCTGCATCAGCCACATTGCCAACAGCAATGAGTGACCCATTATTCAAACAGTTGAATGACTTAAAAGAAGTGATTTCAGCATTCAGAGAGAATTTCCCAGCTCAACTTTGGACAGCCAACATCTCTTAGAAATTCATCAAGGACCTTCATTGGGCTTTCATCAGAGTACCTCTTTGCAGCCTGTCTTTGGAACCTGGACTTGTGTAACCCCATGGTCAAATGAAACTCTCTTATAAAATCTCATACTATTTACAGATATCTCCTGTTGATTCTGTTTCCCTAGAGAACCCTGGTTAATACACCCTTCAAAAGTATTTTTAATAGCACATCAGGAGCATCTAGAGAATTGAAAAAAATAAAAATATCGGTGCCTCTTTGTGTCAACCAATGCCTTATTCTGGGCCCTAGGTGTGTGTGTGTGTATGTGTGCACGTGTGTATGTACTAAATCATCTGAGTAATTAATACATTGGAATTTTGTATTTAAAAATTTCAAAGCTCTTCATCTTTATGTAAAATTTTTAAATGAACCTTGTTCATAGTATTCCTATATCTGCATTTGCTGTTCCACACATAAGAGTATATTTCATGTTATAATTTCTTCCATTGCTAGAATCACCATATGTGTATAACAGAATACCATCAAGTCCACTATAGCCCATAGTTCTTCCCCCAATCCTGAGGGGGTTGGGATGGTGATGTCCATTCCACCTCCAAGTGAGAGAGGGCTTATATCCCATGGATATGGTGGGTGGGATGATCCTGCCTGCAGATGCAGGCCCTCTCCATTCCCTGGGATGGCCGTTGCCCATTGTTGTCTCC
Organism: Tolypeutes matacus; assembly: GCA_026826555.1. Lineage (NCBI taxonomy): Eukaryota > Metazoa > Chordata > Mammalia > Cingulata > Chlamyphoridae > Tolypeutes > Tolypeutes matacus. Next base: position 3,752,822 of record JAKSZT010050948.1, read on the forward strand.
TAGCCAGGTGACTTGGATGAGTCCATTGAGCTGTAGGGTAGGAGTTGCAGCTCCACCAAGATTCCACACACACCTGGCACATAGGTAGGCCAGAGGCTCCAGTCTCTGGAAGTATACCTAAAAACTTCTGCATCACATATAGGTTTGAATAGAAGGGACTGATAAACCATGTGCAGGGAGGACTTATTTGAGTCCAATTCTGTCACTCTCAAGAGAAGTAATGAAAATACTCTAATAATGATTGAAATGATGAATGCACAACTATGAGATTATACCAAATACTATTATTGTACACATTGAATGAATTGTATGCTTTGTTAATATGTACCAATAAAATAGATTTGTTTTTAAAAAAAGTGCAATTAGATTAATTAGAAATAATTAGAAATAGCCTCCAAAGAAATCTTTTAGATATTATTTTACAGTTAAACTTATTTCATAAAAGAATGAAAGTTTTAAGTAATATTAGCAAGTTGTGTTTCTGTGTCAAACTCTATTTATGCCTACTTATTTGCTCAGTGTATATGTTCATACATTGGAATGGTAATATCAAATTAACAAATAAAAATTCTTAAAAGAAAAAAAAGAGTATATTTCAGATTATTTTCATAATATTTATGTAATAGAACACAAAATATCGAGTTCATATATGCTATGAAATCCCTGGTACTAAAATAAACTACTAAGTACTTTAGTTCTTGCCTCCTTTCTAGGTGATTGGAAGGACTCATCAACACCTGACTTCTATATAAGTAGAGTTATACATAAGAATTGCAAAACCATACTTAATGTAATGTAAAACAACAAAGAATATAGAAAATGTAAAATTGATGTTTAGAGTGGTACATGAGTGCTGTAAATCAAACAAATGCTTTCAATTTCTTATGGAATAAGAGAGTCCAGTTCAAAGTAGGATAATGGAAATAGGGTCCAATCAAATGGTCATGAAACTTTATCAATAGAGGCAAGAAACCCTCAATTATCCAGTTGCTAATATTTTTATATAATTCATAAATATAATCAATAATACTTTTGCTAGTTATGTAATATAGGAGCCATTTTAGATTTCTTTTTATTTCTTATTTTCTTAATGGTAGTCTCTTTTGTTCATAGTCACTTTATCTTGTCTTCATAAATTGAAAAGTATGCACTTACAACAAGAATTGTGTTTTGTTTTATTTCAAATGGGGTCAAGGGGTATTTGTAGAATATTTCTTCTTGTGTCAGTGTATGTAGTTTGTGTCCATTAAATCTATGTTATCTAATTTGTTGGTGTACAGTTATTCAAAGTATGCTCTTATACTCATGCTTATTTCTATGGTGTTGATTGTATTAACCCCTCTTTCACTTCTTTTTTATTTTTTTTTTTATTTTTAAAGAACCTTTAGATTACATAAACATTACATAAAAATTTAGGGGATTTCTATATGCCCAACTGCCTCCCCCTCCCACACATTCCCACATTAACAACATCTTTCTTTAGTGTGGTACATTGGCTAAAATTGATGAAAACATATTGAAGCATAGCTACTAACTCTGGACTATAGTTTACATCATAATTTGTCCCACACAAGTTTATAGGTTATGACAAAATGTATAACGGCTTGTATCCATCATTGCAATGTCATGCAGAACAATTCCAATGTCCCAAAAATGCCCCCATGTTGCACCTATTCTTCCCTCTCCCTCCCCTCTGAAACTCTGGTGGCCAGTGCCACCACATCAGTGATAAAATTTCTTCCATTGTTAGAAAATAATGTCTATAATAGAATAACAACAAGTCTACTTTAGTCCATTGTTCATTCTCCAATCTTGTGGATTTTGGGATAGTGATGTCCACTTTGTTTCTAACTGAAAGGGAGCTTAAAGCTCATCAGGCAAATAAATTGAACTATCTTCCTTGGATTTGCAAACTCTTTCTGTTGCTTGGGATGGGAGTTGTCCATCAACATCTTGTTAGTTGTCCTTGGTGAGTCCAATGAACTGGAGAGTAGGTGTTGCAACTCTGCTGAAATTCAGGGCTCAACAGGCATATGAACAGACCAAAGATTTAAGTCTCTGGGACAGATATTTAACAAATATAGTGCTAATAATAGTTTCAAATAAAAAGGGCAGTAGAGTCATAAGTAGGGAAACTATAAATGAAATAATTAAAAATTTTTGACACTGTGCTTTTCATCACTGTAAGATCTGTTATCTTGCATGTATAGTGACAATTACCTTCTTTTATTCCCCCAGGATATTTTTCTTTTCATTTCATCTTCAATGAAGCTGTATGTTACAGAAAAGTCACATAGAAAATATAGGTGATTCTCATATATCCAACACATTCCCCTTTGCCACTCTCCCCTATTAATAACATTTTACATGCAGATGGTACATTTGTTACAATTGATATACAAATATTGAAGCATTGTTATTAACCATGGTCAATTGTTTACATTATGGTTAACATTTTGCACCATACACATTTCTAGGTTTTAATGAAATTTAAAATGGCCTGTATCTGTTATTGCAAGATCATAAAGATCAATTCTAATGCCCTAAATTTGTCCTATGTTCCATCTATTCTCTTCTTCCCTCCCCCTCCTCTCAGACCTATGCTAACCATTAAGTTTCCATTTTTGAAGACAAAAATTCATAGTTACTTGCAATAATATTGAGGGCTTGACATTTTGGTCTGTTTTCTTTTATTAGGCACTGCCTATATTCTCAAGGCATTCTTGTCCCCCTAATTGAGAACATAGCAGAATTCCCTAGGATGGGAGTTTAATATTTTCTTGTTTATTGTGTGTGTCTCCACCCACTGAGATACTACACTATGACAAGATGAACACTTACATATTCCATACAGGCATACCCCAGGTGCACTTGCCCCCACATATCCCCCCACAACCAATGCCCCACACCAGTAAACCTTCCCTGCCATATTTGCCAAAAGATCACTCCCACCATTGTAGTTTTAACCACAGACTTGCACATCCCCAAAATTCATCTACTCCTTCTTCCAACCCTCCCCCAGTTTGGTGGATAGCCTAATCCAACACCCCACACCCTGATCCTCTTCACCAACCAGCACCATAGAATCCCTTTCACATTTCTGTGCCACTCCCGTGCCACCTACTGCCCAAACACACACTTCCAACTTATCAAACATATAGCCCATGTGGGCATCTGCTCACCACCCTCTATTCCCTTTTATCTCCTGTTTACCTAGCTTCCAGACTCTATCTTCATGAGGCTATTCAATTGCTTAAGTCATATCAATGATTTCTTGTAAAATTTGTCTTTTAGTGTCTGGCATACTTCACTCAACATAAGGTCTTTAAGAGACATCAATATTATCTTGTGTATTAATACTGAATTTTTTTTTTTTACAGCTGTGTAATATTCCATTGTGTGTATATACCACAATTTGCTTATCCATTCATCTTGATGGACATTTGGGTTGCTTTCAACTTTAGACAATAGTGAATAATGTAGCTATGAGTATTTGTGAGCATATATCCATTCATGTCTCTGCTTTCAATTCTTCTGGGTATATACCCAGCAATGGGATTGCTGGATCTTATGGCAGTTCTATAGTTTACTTCCTAAGGAACAGCCAAACTCTCCTCCACAATTGCTGCACCATTCTACATTCCCAGCAGCAGTGAATAAATTTTCCCTTTCCTCTAAATCCTCTCCAACACTTTTAGTTCTCTGTTTGTTTAAGGGCTGCCAGTCAAATAGGTGTAGGATATCTCATTGTAGTTTTGCTTTGAGTTTCACTAATAGTTAGTGATGTGAACATCCTTTCCTGTGCTTTTTAGCCATTTGTATTTCTTCTTTGGAGAATTGTCTATGCCCATTTTTTACATGGGTTGTTTGTCTTTATATTTTTGAGATGTAAGGCTTTTTTTATATATGCTGGATATTAGGCCCTTATTGGGCAGATGGTTATCAAATATTTTTTCCCATTGAGCAGGCTGCCATTTCACTTTCCTGACAACTCCTTTGAAGTATAATATTTTTTTTTATTTTAAGGAGGTCCCATTTATCTATTTTTTCTATCATTGCTTATGCCTTTGGTGTAAAGTTTATGAAATAATTTCCTACTACAAGTTCTCATAAAGGCTTCCATACATTATCTTCTAGGAGCTTTATAGTCTTGCCTCTCATATTTAGATTTTTGATCCACCTTGAGTTAATTTTTGTATAGTGTGTGAGATGGTGATCCTCTCTCATTCTTTTGGATATGGATATCCAGTTTTCCAAGGTCAATTTGTTGCAGAAGCCATTCTGTAACCGTTGAGTGGGCTTGGTTGCTTGTTGAATATCAGTGGACCATATATGCAAGGATGTATATCAGAACTCTTAGTTTGGTTCCATTGGTCAGTGTGTTTATCCTTGTGCCAATACCATGCAATTTTGACCGCTATAGCTTTGTAATGTGTTTTAAAGTCTGGTAGTGTAATTCCTCCAATTTTGTTTTTTTATTCTATATGCCTATGGCTATTCAGGGACCCTTGTCCTTCCAAATAAATTTCATTGTTAGCTTTTCCAATTCAGTAAAAATGTTGTAATTTTTATTGTGATTGTGTTAAATCTGTAAATCAATTCGGGTAAGGCAGGTCTCTTAGTGATGACTAGTCTTCCAATTTATGAACATGGTAATTTTTTTCTGTTTAGTTATGTCTTCTTTGATTTTCTTTAACAATGTTGTGTAGATTTCTGCCTACAAATCCTTTACATTTTTATCAAGTTCATCCTAGGTATTTGATTCTTTAGTTGCTATTGTACATGGAATTATTTTCTTGATTCCCACCTCAGATTGCTCATTATTGATGTACAGAAATGCTACTGATTTTTCCATGTTGATATTATATCCTGCCACTTTATTGAATTTACATATCAGCTCCAGAAGATTTGATGTACATTTCTAAGGCATTTCTGTGTATAGGATCATGTCACCTGCACATAGTGAAATTTATATTTCTTCCTTTCCAATTTCAATGCCTTTTATATATTTTTTTCTTGCCTAAGTGCTCAAGCAAGTACTTCTAACACAATGATAAATAAGTGGTGACAGTGGGCATCCTGGTCATGTTCCAGACTTTAGAGGGCAAACCTTTATCATTTCACCATTGTATAGGATGTTAGCTGAGGGTTTTTCATATATATACCTTATCATGTTGAGGAAGTTTCCTTCCATCCTTATCTTTTGTAGTGTTTTTATCAGGAAAGCGTGCAGTATTTTGTCAAATGCCTTTTCTGCATCAATAGAGATAATTACGTGATTTTTTTCTTTTGATCTGTTAATGTGGTGTATTACATTGCTTTATTTTCTTATGTTGAACCATCCTTTCATACCAGGGACAAAATCCACTTGGTCATAGTGTATAATTCATTTGATGAATTCATTTGAATATGATTAGCAAGCATTTTGTTGAGGATTTTAGTATCTAGGTTCATTAGAGAGATTGATCTGCTGTTTCACTTTCTTGTGGCATCTTTATGTGGCTTTGGTGTCAGGGTGAAGTTAGCATCATAGAATGAGTTAGGTAATGTTTCTTCCATATCTATTTTTTGTAAGAGTTTAAGCAGGATTGGTGTTAGTTCTTTCTGTAGTGATTGGTAGAATACAACTCTGAAGGCTACTTTACCTGAACTCTTCTTAGTTGGGAGATTTTTGATGACTAATTCAATCTTGTTACTTATAATTGGTATGCTGAGTTCATCAATTTCTTCTTTTTTCAATGTAAGCTGCTTGTGTATTTATAGAAATTTGTCCATTTCATCTAAGTTATCCATCTTGTTGGCATACAGTTTTTCCAAGTATCCTATATGATACTCTTTATTTCTGAGGGCTCAGTGGTGATATTCCCTTCCTTGTATCTTATTTTATATATTTGCATCTTCTCTTTTTTATTTATTTTTTGCTCTGTTATTATAGCTAAAGTTTGCCAATTTTATTATTCTTCTTAAAGAACAATCTTTTGTTCTTTTATTTTTTTTCTAATATTTTCTTATTTTCAATTTCATTTAGCTCTGCTTTAATCTTTGTTATTTCCTTCTTTCTACTTGCTTTGGGATTATTTTGTTGTTCTTTTTTAATTCCTCCAATTGTGCAATTATGTCTTTGATTTTAGCTCTTTCATCTTTTTTAATATATGCATTCATCGCTATACATTTCCCTCTCAGCACTGTTTTTGCTGCATCCCATAGATTTTGATACATTGTGTTCTCATTTTCACTTGTTTCAATGTAGTTATTGATCTATTTTGCCATTTCCTCCTTGACCTACTGATTGTCCATGACTGTGTTGTTTCACTTCCATATCTTTGTGCTAAATCTGGTCCTCCAGTGCTTTCTGATTTCCAGTATCATTCCATTGGGGCCAGAGGAATTACTTTGCATAAATTCAATCTTTCTGAATTTGTTGAGAGTTGTCCTATGGCCTAGCATGTGGTCTTTCATAGAGAATGATTGATGTGCACTTAAGAAGAATGTATATCCTGCTGTATTTAGGTATAATGTTTTGTATATGTTTATTAGCTCTAGATCCTCTAATGTATTATTCAAGGTCTGTTTCTTTATTGACCCTCTGTCAAAATGTTCTGTCTAATGGTGATAATGGTGTATTAAAATCCCTCACTATAATTGTAGAGGTATCTGTTTCTCCACTTAGTTTTTCCAATGTTTACTTCATGTATTTTGAGGTTCCCTGGTTAGGTGCATAAATGGCTTTGATTATTCTTTCTTCTTGATAGAATATGTCTTTTATTAATATATAGCATCCTTTTTTGTCTCACAATCATTTTGCATTTAAAGTCTATTTTGTCCAAATTAGTATAGCTACTCCCACTCTTTTTTTTGCTTATTGTTTACATGTAAAAATCATTTTCAACCATTCACTTGTGACCTCCCTATGACCCTGGATATAAAGTGAGTTTCTTGTAGACAGCATATAAATGAGTCATCTTTACTTATCCATTCTGCAAATCTGTGTCTCTTGATTAGAGAGTTTAATCCATTAACTTTTAATGCTATTACTGTCAATGTCTTTCTTACACTAGCCATATTTTCTTTAAGTTTGTAAATGTCAAATGTTATTTTCATTTCTCTTTTTATGTTTTTAAGTTATTCTTACCAATAATTGTCTTTCCTACACTCTCCTCCAACCCTCTTTCTCCTGTTTTTCCTTTTAACCTGCAGAAGTCTTTTTAGTATTTTTAAAGGGAAGCTTTTTGTTAACAATCTCTCTCTTACTTTCTATTTGTGAATATTTTGAACTTTCCTTCATTTTTGAATTCCTTCTTTACAGGATACATAATTCTTGGCTGACAGTGTGACACAATAAGGTATGGCACCTTACTATATCATATCAACAAATCTTTCTTCCCTCCATTATTTCAGATGAGAAATCAGTGCTTAATCTTATTGAGCTTCCCTTATATGTGAGAGATCTCTTTTCTCTCGCTGCTTTCAGTATTCTCTCTATCTCCTGAACATTGGACAATTTGATAAGTGTATGTCTTGGGGTAGGCCTGTTAAGATTTATACTGTTTGGGGTGTGCTCTGCTTCCTGGGCATGTACATTCATGTCCATCAAAAGAGTTGGGAAATTGTAGGCCATTATTTCCTGTAACATTCCTTCTGCTGACTTTCCTTTTGCTTCTTCCTTGGGGATGCCAATTATGCATATGCTTGTGCATTTCATGTTGTCATTCAAATCCTGATTCCTTGCTGGATTTTTTCTAACTTTTATCTATCTGTTCTGCTATCGGTCTGATTTCAGTTGTACTGTCTTCAACATCACTGATTTTTTCATTTGCCTGTTCAAATCTGCTGTTATGTTCCTCCAGTATATTTTTTATTAATTGTATTGTGTCATTTATCACCATAAAATCCATTGTCTTTTTATATATGTTTGCAATTTCTTAAGTATGTGCCACCAGTGTCTTAATATCCTTTATTTCTTCCTTAACTTCATTAATTTGATTCTTGATATTTGTTTCCACACCCTTCATTATTTGTTCCATGTTCTGCATCTTCTCCAGGTATTTTATTTGTTCACTAGACTGGAGAATGTCTTCCTGTTCTTCATATGCCTTGAAACTTTTATTGGTGTCTAGACCTTGGTTTATCTTGATGGGCTTATTTGGTTACTTAGCTTCTCTTTGTACTCTAGGGTTTTATTTTGTGTGTGTGGTAAAGTTCCTTTTTGACTCTTGGTTCCTCTTATCCTAAATCTGTGTAGTTGTATGTGTTTCCTTGAAGAAAATTAGTACCAAAGAAAAGGAAAGAGAGAAGAAAAAAAGAATAATAGTAATAATAATTAAAAAGGTAGCAGAGGAACCATAAAAGAGCCCAGAAAATAAATAAGTGATATGAGAATAAATCATAAAAAAATACAAAGGAATAAAAATTTTAAAATGTGGAATAGAAAAATGCAATGAGAAAAAATAGAAATAAATAGAATAAACAAAAAGGCCAAAAATATGAGAAAAAAAGATTTAAAAAGAGAAAAAAAAGAAGACCAAAGAAGATGGGGTGAAATGGAAGAAAAGCAAAAACAAAAAGAATTTGGAAATATTAAGGTAGGGAAAGAAATTAATTATGCAGTAAAATAAGTAAAACATAAAAGGAAACAAAGAAAGGGATAAGACAACAAACAGAGAACAAAACAAAGAAACAAAATAACAGGAAAAACAGGCTTCCTTCATAGGTCCCTAGGTACCTTTTCAGGCTGTTGGGGCTCATCAATCAATTAGCCTGTGGCCTGACTTCCCCAAGTGAGCTACCCAGTTTTAATGAATAAAATAAGGAATAAAAAATGATAAAAATAACATATCAAAAAATCCTAAAAAAAAAAAAAAAATCTGAGTCTAGACATTCCTTTCATAAGTTGGCTGATAGCCTGGTGGATCCTGTCTGGATCCCTTCTCTCAGTTGGTACCAGGAATAGAACCAGGGACCTTGTATATAGAAGACAGGAGTTCCTTCAGTGAGCTATACACACTCCACACATTAAGCTTCTGAAAATTTATCTGGCTTTTCCCACCTCATTCCCTCAGGAGAGTTGGGCTTCTAACAGTTTGCCCAGAGCCAGGCTGGTTAGATGCCTGTGTCCATCCCCTAACTGACCTAGTTCCTTCTCTTTCCCAGGGTAGTTAGGTGTGACAGCTTGCCTGATCAGATCCCCCTCCCTCTCCCTGAAGCAACTTCAGTGTTAGCTTGGGTCTTTTTGAGATTCAAAGGGAGCTCAGCTAGTCAAACTCACTGAAAAGAAACCACTCTCATCCTCCTTCAGACCTTCTTCTTCCCAGGGAATGTTCTTTTCTACTAAGTTGGCTCTAGTAAACAGAGATTTACTGAAGTTATTTGTCTTGAGGGTAGGGTGTATGTGCCCTTCCCAGCCACAAGGGAGAGTAACTCATGGTTTTCCTTTGGCCTCTTTTTCTATCTGTCCCTCTCCCTTCTGGATGATGTGCAGCACTTTCTTTTTGTGAATATCCCAAAAGCAGCTCCACCAGATATCTTTTTGCCCTTACTTTGTGTGTGTGTGTGAGAGAGATAATTGCACTCTGCCTACCTACTTCAACTTCCAGGAAGTCCCCCCTTTCCATTCTTATTTTACTTATTTGCTTTATGTCCTCTCTCTCTCTGTCTGTCTGTCTCTGTCTCTCTCTCTCCCTCTCTCTCTCCCTCCCTTTCCCTCTTCTTCTCCCTTTTCTCTTTTTGTAATTCCTTATTTCATTTACCCCTGCTCTAGTTTTTGTTACTTCTTTCCTTGTGATCACTTTGAGTTTAGTTTGCTTTTCTTTTTCTATAACCTCCAATTGTGATGCTAGGATTTGTTAAGATTTGAAATCTTTCATCTTTTATAATGTAAGCATTTAAAGTTATAAATTTCCCTCTCAGCAATGCCTTTGCTGCATCCCATTAATTTTGGTATGTTGTGTTTTCATTTTCCTTCACTTCATGACATTTCTTAATTTGCCCTGCTTTTTTCTTCTTTGACCCATTATATTGAATGCATTGTTGCATTTTCACATTTTCATAAATTTTTCAGTTCTTCATATGTAGTTGTGTTCTAGCTTCATTCCATTGTGGTCAGAGAGAGCACCGTGTATTATTTTAATTATTTATTTTAATTTTTCAAAACTTGTTTTATGTCCTAACAAATGATCTACCCTAGAGAATGACTCAACACTGGAGAAGAATGTGCATTCTGCTGCTGTTGAGTAAAGAGTTCTAGTAGTATCGGTTAAGTCTAGTTGGTTTATAGTATTATTCAAGACTTGTATTTTTTATTGATTTTTTAAATGTATTTTCTCTTATTGAAGGTGATATGTTGAGGTCTCCTGCAAAATGCTATTAGGATATTCGAATGATACATAAATTGTCACATAAAATTTTAAATCAATCATAGTCTATCTTTCCAATAAACATCTTGATTAATTTGGTTTAGTAAGTCCCTTGAATTCCTAAGAAAATGGGAATTTTTAGAGATTAGCCCATAAATGTTACATGAGCTATGGCTGTATAAGGACCACCTATTTCAGATATTCTATATTTATTTTATTTTAATGATAAAATTTCACATATTTTGTCCTTTAATATTTATTCAAATCTTTTTAGATAAATATTGATATACTCATTGGGCAAGTGACTAGAATATAGCTAATCATTTTACACAATTGCTGAAAGATCTAGAATTCTGCTATTATATTTCAATGCCCTGTCCATGTGTTTTAATGTGATAATAAAATTTCTTTGACCTGTTTCCTTTGTTTTATTGTGATTTAATATGAAAAGAGCTGATGGAATTCTTTTGTAAATTAAAAAATTGACCTAATGTTATTGGAAATAACATGAAATCAACCAATATTTTCACACCCCGTCCTTCTTCACATTTTGCAAAGAATGTCATCAACACTTGATCAATTGTTTTGTCACTGTCTTGTGATTCACTGCTGGGAAATTATGAATGGGCAAGAAAATTATTTGCAGATACAGTTCCTTTTCCTTTGAGTCACAATATGATTCACCCTGACATAGTAATATTAACTTTAGCTGCTTTCAAGAATTTCTCTGTGTCTTTGACGCTCTTAGTTTGAATATCATATACTTAGAGATTTTTTTTTTATAAAAGATTTTATATAAAACATACATACATATATATTTTAATTTTTATCATACTGAATGTTCTTTGGGCTTCCAAGATAAGTGACTTGGTATCTATCAATAATTATGGGAAACTCTCAGTCATTAATATTTCAAATACTTCTTCCCTACCTTTCCATCTTTCTCCTTCTGGTCTTTCTATTGAAGTGCTTTGGGGTCTATGATTTCCTCTAGATTTTTTTCTTAAAATCTCTCCAATTTTCTGCTTCTCCCCATATCTCTGCTGACCTTATCCATCTGTTTTTTAATGTTCTCCACTTTTTCCAATAGAGTTATTAGCATATTAGTCATAGTTACTTTAAATTATCATCTGATAAATCCAACAACTCTGCCATATCTATGTCTGGTTCTGATGCTTACCCTGAACTTTACACTGTTTGCCTTTAGCTTGCTTTGTGATTTATTGTTGAAGACAAAATATGATGTGTCAGGTAAAAGAAATTGTGGTAAATAGATCAATAACTTTAGGTAAAATAGTTATTTGGCTAGGAGATAGGCTGTGTTTTCTGTTTCCTGTAGAGATAAGTTCCATTGCCTAAAATTTCCTCTGGTCTCCTTTTATGTGTCTCCTGTGTTGTCTTTGTGTTTCCTTAGAGAACCTTTCTGAAATTCAATCTGAGTATTGCAATTATTTTTGATGCAAACCACTCTTGTTATATAGGAACCTTATTGTTGTGTTGGTTAGATGCTTGTGTGGGATAATATTAAATATTTCTATGATAGGGTCTGAATCTTTTAGTAAGTTTGTATCCCTGTGCTGTGACTTTCACAAGTGTTTCTCACCATTTACCTTTTCTTTTCACCCATTAGGTGAAACAGGAAGGCAAGAGTAGGCTGGAGTTGGTGTTGGTCCTTCCCTAAGGTCAAGTAAACTATGATAAAATCCAGTCTGGTTAAATAGTCTCCATGGAAGGCAGGCATATTTAAGGAGAACATAATGCTCTGTTAATATTTAAAGTTGCTGCTTTTCCCCACCCATTCCTGGAGACACAAGAGTATAATTCTGTGATCTTTTCAGTGAGAAGCTGCTGAGGCTTCTACAAGTAAGATTCACGAACATGTGTATGTCCTTCTAAGGCTGGATCTCCAGTGCTTTTTATCTATCAAAAATGGCCATCCCAGGGAATGGAGAGGGCCTGCATCTGCAGGCAGGATCATCCCACCCACCATATCCATGGGATATAAGCCCTCTCTCACTTGGAGTTGGAGTGGACATCACCATCCCAGTCGCCTCTGGATTGGGGGAAGAACTATGGACTAGAGTGGACTTGATGGTATTCTCTTGCTCACATATGGTGATTCTTGCAATGCAAGAAATTATAACAATGAGGTGGAGCCAGTGGCCACTTGACAGTTTTTTGGGTAGGGAGGGAATGAGCAGTTGAAATACAGGGGCTTCTTTCGGAGTTGGAGGTTGTCCTGAGTACTGTTGTGGCAATGGATATAGGCCATTTTAAATCAGCACACACCACTCAGAACTGAGTGGGAGAGAGTGTGGTCTACAGTGTGAACTGTGGTCTATGGTTGGTGGCAAGGCTCCAGGAGGTGTAAGTTCATTGAGGTTGGTGGGCCACACTATGGGAGATGTTTGTGTTGGATGTGGTGGGAGGTGTGGGAGGTGGGCAACATGGGAATCCGAGTGGGTTCCGTATAATATTTTAGGTAATCTAAGCACCTCTTAAAATATATGTATATATATATATAAAAAATAACATTTTTGTAAGCAAATACACATATATGCATATATATTTATATATCATTTTACAAATGTTTGTATGTATTGTGAGAATTTTGATTTTTACCCATAATAAAAAATAAATAAAAAAATAAAAATAAAAATAAAAATAAAAGCAAAGTAATTACTTAAACAAACAAACAAAAAAAATAGTCTACACTCAAACTTCTGCAATTAGACATATCAATTATTCAGAACATGGAAGTATACAAGTAAATAATGAGTTCTCTCAGCAGTGACTAAAATTTATGCTATTCTACCAATATGTGAACCTGCCTCACACTATATAACCTGTGAAAAAATTTCAATTGATGCTTAATATTTTTAGGAGTTCTGATTTCTCAGCTATTAGCTGATTGAGGGCAGAATAATAGGTAATTATGATATGCATACTCCTAAATTTTACTAACACAAGAAATAGCAGCTGATAGCCTGAGAGCAAAGCAAAAAAGAATATAGAAATAATAAAGAAAATGACTGCTCCACTAAAAAGATTATCCCATTTCAGTGAGGTGCAAGCAGTATTGAGTCCACTGAATAATAGAGAATTTTTTGAAAAATGGGGGAATATTTTGCTGCATTGTAAAAAAGTTGATAATTTATCTGTTATTGATTAGACATGATTTTGATTTTTTTAACAAATCAATATTATTGATACATATTAATAAAGGATACAATTCATCCAAAGTGTACAATGAATGTTATTTGGTATAAGCACATAGTTGTTCATCACTTCAGTCATTATTAGAGCATTTTCATTATTTCAATAATAATAAACAAAAAATAGACAAACAAGAAAATACCTCAATGCTCAATCTCTGTATGTTTCCCCCAAGGTGCACAGCTGGTGTTTCTGGCTATTCAATCCAAACTGTATAATCAATGGCTTTTAATATAATCATATTGTTATATGTTAATCTCAAAAATTTTAGAATAATTTCATTACTCCAAAAAGAAAGACTCCACACCAATTAGCATTCCTTTCTTAGATCTATATAACTACTAACCTCATTTCATTTTTATAAATTGATTTAGATTTACATTTCATATAAACAGAATCACACAATATGTAGTACTCTGTGTCTGGTCTTCACTTAATTTAATGTATTTTTTTGTCTGATGGTAACCTTTTATAGCATTAACTTACATTTTTTCAGCTTCAGAGAAAAAACAGTCATATATTTAATTCAACCCATATTCATATTTCACATGTTTATATTTCACGTAATATATTTAATTCATAATAGGGCAATCATACAGTATTTGTCCTTTTGTGCCTGGCCTTCTTCACTCAACATGATGCCCTCCAGGTTCAACCATGTTGTCATGTGTTTCAGGAATTAATTTCTTCTTACTGCTGCATAATATTCCATCATGTGTATACTCCACAATTTATTTATCCATTATTCAGTTGATGAACAACTGAGTTTGTTTCCAACTTTTGGCTATCATGAATAATGCTTCTATGAACATTGGCATGCAGATATTTATTTGTGTCATTGCTATCAGGTCTTCTGAGTTTATAACTAGTTATGCTATTGCTGTGTCCCATGGCAAGTCTATATTCAAATCCCTTAGGAACTGCCAAAGCATCCTCCACAGTGGCTGTACCATTCTAAATTCCCACCAACAGCCAATAAGTGTCCCTATGTCTCCACATCATCTCCAACATTTACGCTTTCTAACTTTTTAATAGTGGCTGTCTAATAGGTGTAAAATGATATCTCATTGTAGTTTTGATTTGCGTTTCCCTAATCACTAGTGATGTTGAACAATTTTTCATGTGTTTCTTCACCATTTGTATTTCTTCTTTGGACAGTTGTTTTTTCAAGTCTTTGAACAGTTGTTTTTTCAAGTCTTTGCCCATTTTTTAATCAGATACTTAATTTTTTTATTGTTGAGTTGTATGATCTACTTATATATAATGGATATTAAATCCTTATCAGATATGTGATTGCCAAATACTTTCTCCCAATGAGTCCACTGCCTTTTCAGCCTTCTGACAAAGTCCTTTGAGGTGCAACACGTTGAATTTTGAGGAGCTCCCATTTATCTATTTTTTCTTTTGTTCATGTTTTGGTGGTAAGGTTTAAGAAACTATCACGTACCATATGATGTTGAGGATGTTTTTCTATATTTTTTTCTAGGTGTTTTATGGTTGTTGTTTTAATATTTAAGTCCTTGATTCATTTTGATTTAATTTTCGTATAAGGTGTGAGATAGGGGTCTTCTCTATTTCTCCCAGCAATATTTGTGGAATAGACTGTTCTGGCCCAGGTGGGTGTGTTAAACAGCCTTGTCAAATATCACTTGACTGTAGAAGTGAGGGTCAATTTCTGAGTTCTTGATTTGGGTCCTTTGGTCTTTCACTTTGTCCTTATGGAAGTATCATGCTGGGATTTTTATTTCCCTACCACTGTAGCTAAGTAATATTCTTTAAAGTCAGGAAGTGAGAGTCCTTCAACTTCGTTCTCCTTTTTAAAGATCTTTTTCACTATTTGAAGCCCCTTAGCCTTCCAATAAATTTGTTTATTGGTTTTTCAATTTCTGTAAAAAAGGTTGTTGGGATTTTCACTGGGATTGCATTGAATCTGTAAATTAGTTTGGGTAGAATTGACATCTTAATGATATTTAGTTTTCCAATCCATGAACATGGAATGTCCTTCCATTTATTTAAGTCATCTTTGTTTTTTTAACAATGCTTTTGAGATTTCTGAATACAGGTCCTGTATGTCTTTGGCTAAGTTTACTCCTAAATATTTGATTATTTTATTTGCTAATATAAATGGATTTTTTTTTCTGATTTTCTCCTCAGATTGAAAATCATTAGGTATAGAAATGCTGTTGATTTTTGCATTTTAACCTGGTATCCTGCCACTTTGTTGAACTCATCTATTAATTCTAGCATATTTGTTTTGGATTTTTCAGGATTTTCTACATATGGGATCATGTCATCAGTAATAATGAAAGTTTTACCTCTTCCTTTCTGATATAGGTGCCTTTTTATTTCTTTGTCAAGACTAATTGCTCTAGCTACAAATTCTAGGACAATATTGAATAATAAAGGTGACATTGGTCATTCATGTCTTGTTCTTAATCTCAGCATTGAGAGCTCAGATTTTCACCTTTGAGTACAATGCTAGGTGTAGGTTTTCATATATACTCTTTACCATACTGAGAAAGCTTCCTCCTCTTCCTATATTTTAGAGAGTTTTTATCAAGACAGGGTGCTGTATTTTGTCAAATGTCTTTTCTGCAACAATCGAAAGGAACATGTTTTTTTCCTTCTTCAATTTATCCATGTGGTTTATTTTCCTAATTGAGGATATTATGTTGTGCCACATTTACACTTGAATATCTGGGATAAAACCCACTTGATTGTGGTGTAAGATTCTTTTAATGTGCATTTGGATTCCGTTTGCAAGTATTTTTTGAGGATTTTTGCATTTATATTCATTACCATTATTGGTCTCTAATTTTCTTTTTTCATAGTATTTTTATTTGGTTTTGGTATTAGGTTGATGTTGGCTTCATATAATGAGTTTGGTAGCATTCTTTCCTGTTCAATTTTTGGAAGTGCTCAATGAAGATTGGTATTAGTTCATCCTGTAATGATTGGTAGAATTCATTTGTGAAGCCATCTCGTCCTGGGCTTTTCATCTTGGGGAGGTTTTGGAAAACTGTTTCAATCTCTTCATTTGTGATTGGTTTGCTGAGTCAGTTCTGGGAGTTTATCCAACTCATCTACATTTTCTAGTTTTTGGCAAACAGCTTTTCATAGTATCCTCTTGTGTTCTCTCTTATTTCTATGGGGTTGGTCATAATGTCTCCCTTCTCATATCTGATTTTATTTATTTGCATCTTCTTTGTCAGTCTAGTTAAGGGTTTGTCAATTTTGATAATCTTCTCAAAGAACCAACTTTTGGTTTCATTGATTTTCTGTATTATTTTATTTTGCTCATGATTTCATTTATTTCCATTCTGATTTTACTATTTCTTTCCTTCAACTAGATTTCAGATTAGTTTGCTGTTCTTTTTCTAATTTTTTCAGATGTGCAGTTAGATCATCAATTTTAACTTACTTCTTTTAAAATGTAAGCATGGGCTATAAATTCCCCTCTGAGCACTGCCTTTGTGAATTGCTTACTTACTTCATACATTTTGATCTTTGGCTTTCTGTTGTCATATTGTACTTTAGTCTATCTTTTTCACCCTTTCCAATAACCTTCACTTCTACACCCTTCTCCGAGTCTCTCAATCTCATTTTTTTTTCCTTTCAGGCTGCTGCACTCCCTTTATCTTGTCTTATAATTCTGGTCTTTTGGTAACATATTCTATCAGTTTTTGATTGTGAAGACTTTGAACTCCCCTTCATTTTTCATAGACAGCTTTGTCAGATACAGAATTTGTGGCTGGCAGTTTTTCTCTTTCAATACCTTAAATACATTAAACCACTTTCTTCACTTCTCCATGGTTTCTGATTTGAGGTTTGGCACTTGATCTTATCGAGTTTCCCTTGTATTTGATGCTTTGTTTTTCTCTTGCTACTTTCAAAATCTTCTCTTTATCTCTGATATTTGTTATTCTGAATATTAGTTGACTTGTAAGTCTATTTGTGTTTATTCTTTCTGAGGTGTGCTGCCCTTCTTGGATATTGATGTTTGTGTCTTTCATAAGGATTGGTAAGTTTTCAGTCATTATTTCTCAATATTCTTTCTGCCTTGTCACAGTTTGGTATTGCTAATGAATTCTAAAAATAGATATTTGGTTGTGTTTGTAAACTGGTCAGTTCCTCTAGGCATATTAGGTTTTATTAGATTCAGAGGTTTCACTTTTAATTTATTAAATCAAGATTAGAGCTTTTATTTGACCGTGTCATTAGAGTGACTCGGTTTGAGTCCCTGAGCCCACCCCCCTTTGTGGGCTATATAAATGGATGCTCAATCATAGACAGGAAAGAAAATACATGGAGAACACAGAGCATGGCCTGGGAAGAGATATGAGCCTGATACTTTACAGCTGACCTTGTAGAGAGAAGACAGCAGCTAAGCCCCCAAAGAAATGACCCCTGGGGAGAGTGATGAGCCTTTTGCCAGCCTATAGCTGAGATCAGAAGAAGCTGGAATTGGGGAGCCTTAGGAGGAAGGAAAGCCTGAACCCTTACAAAAACTGGCAGCCATCTTGCCCCAACATGTGGCAGCAGACTTTGGTGAAGGAAGTAAATTACTCTTTATGGCCTTGTGACTGTAAGCTTCTACCTGGTCAATACCCTTTATATAGGGGCCAACAGATTTCTGCAGTTTTACATCAGCACCCAATTGCTTGACTAATACATGACCCTTTTCCATTTTCTTCTTCTGTGACACTGATAATGTGTATGTTTTTCTGTGTTTTTATGGTCATTCAATTCCCTGACGCCCTATTCCATTTTTTCCTTTCTCTTCTCTTCCTGTTCTCCTGTCTTTTCCAATTCAGATAGTCTGTTTTTGAAATCACTAAATTTTGTCTTCAAGTAATTAAATTCCACTCTTACGTGCGTAATGTATTTTAAATCTCATCCATCATTTCTTTCATTCCCATAAGGTCTGTTACTTTTTTTTTTTTTTTTGCAGACTTTCAAATTATTATTAATGCTCATGCAGTGTCTTCTTAATATCCTTTATTTCTTTAGCCATGTTTTCTTTAAATTCTTTGACATGATTTGGGACTGTTGTGTTATTTTCATTGATTGTCTTAAATCCTGAATCTCTTCAGGATCTTTGGTATGTTACTTTGGCTGGGTCATCTCTTCCTGTTTTTTAACTAAAATGAATACTACTCCAAATGGTGGTGCTCCTGAGGGCTCCGGAGACACCCAGGTCCTATGGTCACAGCAGATAACTCCAGAGTTTGGTGCCTTGCCAGTGAGTCCTATTTGGATTTTTTTGCTCCTGAGAGTGAATGAGTCAGACTCAATTATGGCTTCCCTACACATGGCTCATGTCACCCTTCAATTTAAACCTATACCCAGTCCTGGAGTTTGTAGGTGTACATCTAAGAAACTGGAGTCTTTGGGCTGTCCATGTGCCAGCTGGGCCTGGAACCTCTGTAGTGTTGCAACACCTACTCTCTAGTTCATTAGACTTACCCAGGACAACTAACAAGGAGGTGACGATTGATAACTACCATACCAAGGAAACAAGAGAGCTGACAACTGCAAGCAAGAAAGTCCCATCCATCAGCTGCATGGGACCAAAGCCTCCTCTCAATTATAAGTGGAATGGATATCACTATCCCAGAATCCTCAGGATTGGGGAATGAACTATGGACTAGAATGGACTTACTGATATTCTACTATAGACATATTGTGATTCTAGAATTGGAAGAAAGTATAACATTGATGTGGAGGTAGTGACCACTGGAGGCTCTGGGGGCAGGGAGGGGGAAAAACAGTTGTAATGTGGAGGCTATTTTGGGACTAGGGTGTCATCCTGAATGACACTGCAATGACAGATATAGGCCATTATATATCATTATTTAACATGCAGAATTGTGTGTGAAAGAGTGTATATTACAAAGTGAACTATGGTCCATGCTCAGTGGCAAAGTCCCAGGATGTGTTTATTAATTGTGATGAATCTATCACACTAATGAGGGACGTTTATGTGGGAGGGTGTCAGAGGTGTGCAGAATTGGGCATATGGGATACCCTATATTTTATGTATAACATTTATGTAATCTAAGTATCTTTACAAAAATAAAGAATAAAGTATATAGAGAAAATGGAAAAAAAGCAAGCTCTAAAAGTAGTTTTTGTCCATGTAATTTCCAGACAAGCCAGCAGTTCGAGTTCATTGGTCCACCTTTCCACAGAAGTGTATCTTGGTTTTCCTTTGTTTTTATCTGTCCAGAGCTGAGATTCAAAGTGGGATCCACTGGCTAAATTCACTGAATAAAGTACCTTGATTCCCCCACCTTTTCCCCTTGTAACAGCTAACAGGGAGGAAGTTGTCTACTCCCATTTCAGTCAGCTGAAGTGAGCCAGGGGTTTTACCCTTGCTGAATATCTCAGGGATGGGGAAGGGGAGCCTTTCCCTGCAGCTGGAAGATTTAGAAACTCAGAATTTGTTGTTTTGGCTTCTTCCTCTCTCTGTCCCTCACTCTCCTGGGAGACAAGAAGCACTTTACTGGTCTGCTTAACCCCAAAGCAGGATCCTCAAGCAAGTTTTGGCTCATTTTCCATTGTTTTTGTGAGAAATATGAGCATTATCTGCCAAATCTGATGTCATCATTCTCTGATTTTGAGTTTTGATTGCATAGAAAAGTGATCTGTTAAAGAAGTAGAGTATATTCTCCATTAAAAATTGCAGAAATTAATACCCACATAAATATAATGTGACTCTCTAACTTCAAATATTTAATAAACAAAAATGTGCATGTATGTTTGTAGATAAGTGAAGTACCAGCTGTAGAATAATTTAAAAATGAAAATAAGGAAGGTTGTATCCTTGGGTACTGTTTCAACTGCATGCATGATTGAATAGTAATCAAAGGAATGACTTGGGTCATCACATTTGAATTATATATTGAAAGGAATTAAAGATAAGTTTATTGAATCAGCTTTAGAATGAAATGTGTGTATATGTGTATATCTGTTTAATGTTTTTTTTTTCTGTCCAAGATACTGTAATTTCCTTGAGAGCAGAATTTGCTTATTCATATTTGTGTTTTTTTGCAGCATTAAACAAATGTAGCACATGTAAAACATGAAAGTAAATATTGATCACATTTTGGCTTGGGTAAGGATGTTTTATAGATGGGTGAATATATACAGAAATGTTATATAATAAATTTCCCTTGTATTTGTTTGCTTGTGAAAACACAGTGAGAGTTCATCAAGGTCAAAAATTCTATTGTACTCATGTTTGAATCTTTTTATGGTATTTGGACAGCCATGTACATACTAGTGTTCAAAAAATGTTAGTTTAGTTGAAAAGACTATTTTTGAATTATTTACTATATCATATATATTAAATATGGCATAGGAATTTATCAACATATTCCTTCTCAAGTGACATTTTTTGAATGATTAGGATATCAAAAGAAATTTACACAGAATTATAATATATATTATGACTAAAATAATTAGAGTCAACTGGTTAGGTAGTTCTCTTATCTCATATGCCAAAAGAAACCTCCTATAAAGAGAATGAGCACTCATTCTTGGGACTGACAGAAGGTAGCTCATGTTATGAGATCTATGTGTGTGTGTATATACACATTTTTTTTCAATTGTTCTATTCTTCTCTATTTTACAGTGATCTGACTCCTACTATCTTCATTTTACAATATAATAATTTATATTATAAAATATATAAAATGGAAAGCCTATGAAATTTGAAACTTCATTAATATAGGGATATATAGAAGCTCCTGTCTAACTAATCACTTGCTCCGTATTTAAGTTATACAAAGGTTTTCCCTTTGATTAATAAACTTTTTATTAAAGGTTTTCATATCTGATTAAGATTGGTTATCCTGAAAATTTTTCATCTCTGAGCTTTATTAAACTGATTATATTTTATTCATATCTTTTTCTACCAGAGATTTTAATTCATTCATTTTAAGCACAATGCTCAATTTTTAGAAATTATGTGAAAATATAAGGCTTTCACATACTATTTGTATTTCCTCATTCTACTTTGTATGTTATTTTTATTTCTCAATTACACTGAATATGTATTCTTCTATTGAAAATCGTCCATAAGAAGTTAAAATAATTTGCACACTTACTTGTTCCTTTAGAATTATTGAGAGGCAAAATGGCATTGGTTTAGGAAGGAACTTGTTGACTGGCTCTCTGGGGAAGGCTGATTGTGGACAGGGTCCTATCTGAGGTTCTGTGCTGTGGGCACACGGAGCAAGAAGCTTGTATCATTTAGAAGTGGGCAGATCGATGGCATGGAGGGATTGGTGGAGATAGGTAACATAGAAAGAAGCAAGGAAACAAAATGAGAAGAAAAAGTGTGAAAGAGAAAAGTTTACACACACACAGAACCACCAGCTAAATGAAACTCTAGAGGAGAGAAAGAAGTTAATCAACTGAATAAACCGAGAAAGATGAAATAATGACTAGAGGGCTTCAAAAAATTACAAAAAACACTGAGAAACAGGAAGACATAGACCACTCCAAAGAATAAACTAAAAACCAGGAATATATGCAGAACATCAAACAACTAATCAAGGATTCCCAAACAAATATCATGAACCAACTTAGTGAAGTGAAGGAAGAGATTAAGGATATAAAGAAGACACTGGGAGAACATACTGAAGAAATTGTAAACATATGCAAAAAGATAACTGATATGATGGTGAATCAATGGCACAACCCAAGAAATAAAAAAGATGCTGGATTCGTGTAATAGCAGATTTGAACAGTCAGAAGAAAGAATTAGTGATGTGGAAGACAATTCAGCTGAAATCAAACAGATAGTAGAATAGATAAGAAAAAAAAGAGAGAAAAAAAAGCAGGGACTCAGGGATTTAACTGACAACACAAAACACATAAACATATGCATTATGGGCATCCCAGAAGGAGAAGAGATGGGAAAGGGAACAGAAGGAGTGTTGAAGGAAATAATGGCTGAAAACTTCCCAAACCTATTGAGAGAGATGGATGTGCAGATCCAGGAAGCAAAGCACATGCCAAACAGTATAAATCACAACAGACCAACTACAAGATATATAATTGTCAAAATGTCCAATGCTCAAGACAAAGAGAAAATACTCAAGGCAGCAAGAGAAAAAAACACCATCACATACAAGGGAAGCACAATAAGATTAAGTGCTGATTTCTCATCTAAAACAATGGAGGAAAGAAGACAGTGGTATGACATAGCCAAAGCACTAAAAGAAAAAAACTTTCAGCCACGAATTCTCTATCCAGCAAAACAGGCATTCAAAAATGATGGAGAGTTCAAATTGTTCAGAGATGAACAGAAATTAAGAGAGTATGTCAATAAGAAACAGGCACTTCAAGAAATACTAAAGGAAGTTCTACAAGGTGAAAGGAAAAATCAAGGAACAGAGAGTTGGAGGAGAGTTTGAAAACAACTAGAAAGACAAAAACAGAAACAAAATAACACGTGAAATACATAAACCAAAAGACAATATGACTGAAGTAAGAAATTCATTGCGAAAAATAACACTGAATGTTAATGGATTAAATTCACCACTCAAGAGACACAGATTGGCAGAATGGATAAGGAAATAAAACCCATCTATATATTGTCTACAAGAAACCCACCTTTGACCCAGGAATTCAAGGAGGCTGAAAGTGAATGGCTGGAAAACAATTTTACAAGCTAAAAATAGCCAAAAAATGCCAGGAGTAGCTATTCTAATATCAGACAAAATAGACTTTAAATGCAAAAAACTTGTAAGAGAAAAAGATGGGCACTATATATTAGTAAAAGGGGTAATATCTCAAGAAGAGAGAACAATCATAAACATTTATGCACCTAATCAGGGTGCCTAAAAATACAAAAGGCAAACTCAGGGGGAAAAAAAGTGGAGAAAGAAATGCCTCTACAATTATAGTGGGGGAATTTAATACACCGTTATCTTCATTAGACAGAACATGTAGACAAGAATCAACAAAGAAACAAAGATTCTCAACAATACATTAGAGGACCTGGACTTAATAGACATATACAGAACACTACACCCAAATAGAGCAGGATTTACATTCTGCTTGAGTGCACATGGATCATACTCCAAGATAGAACCCATGTTAGGCCACAGAAAAACTCTCAATGAATTCAGCAAGATTGAGATTACACAAAGTAATTTCTCTGATAACAATGGAATGAAATTGGAAATCACTAAGGGCCAGAGAAACAGGTTAGGCACAAGGATATGGAAGTTAAACAACACACTCTTAGACAAACAGTAGGTCAAAGAGGAAAACTCAAAAGAAATCAGTAACTACCTTGAAACTAATGAAAATGACAACACAACATGCCAAAACCTATAGGATGCAACAAAAGCTGTCCTGAGAGGGAAGTTCATAGCCATAAATACATATATTAAAAAAGAAGAAAGAGCTAAAATTGAAGCCCTAATGGCATACTTGGAAGAATTGGAAAAACAAAAACAAACTAAACCTAAAGAAAGTAGAAAGAAGGAAATAACAAAGATTAGAGCAGAACTAAATGAAATAGAGAATAAGAAAGCACTAGAAAAAATAAACAAAAGCAAAAGCTGGTTCTTGAGAATATCAATAAAATGGAAAAACCCTTAGGCAGATTAACAAAGAAAAAGAGAGAACAGATGCAAATACACAAAATAAAGAATGAGCAATGGGATAACACTACTGACCCCACAGAAATAAAGGGTATCAAAGAGGATACTTTGAAAAATTATATGCCAACAAGAATGATAATTTAGAGGAAATTGACAAGTTTCTAGAAATGCACATACAACCTACACTGATGAAAGATGAAATTGATGAACTCAACAGTCCATCTTTAATTACAGGTAAAGAGTTAGAATCAGTCATCAAAAACCTCCCAATTAAGAAGAGCCCAGGATCAGATGGCTTCACAGCTGAATTCTATCAAACATTCGGGAAAGAGCTAACACTAATTCTATTCAAGCTCTTCCAAAAAATAGAAGTAGAAGGAATATTGCCTAACTCATTCTACAATGCCAACATTACCCTAATACCAAAACCAAGCAAAGAAACTACTAGAAAGGAAAACTACAGACCAAGTTCTCTAATGAACTTAGATGCTAAAATCCTCAGCAAAATAGTTGTAAATCACATTCAACAATATATTAAAAGGATTATACAACATGACCAAGTGGGTTTCATCCTCGGTATACAAGGATGGTTCAATATAAGAAAATCAATCAATGAAATACACCACAGAAACAGATTGAAAGAAAACAATCACATGATCATCTCTATAGATGCAGAAAAAGCATTCGACAAAATACGGCACACTTTCCTGATAAAAACCCTGCAAAAGATAGGAATAGAAGGAAACTTTCTGAATGTGATAAAGGTATATAAGAAAAAGCCTAAGCTAACATCATCTTCAATGTTGAAATCATAAAAGCCTTCCGTCTGAGATTGGGAACAAGACAAGGATGCCCACTATCACCACTCCTATTTAACATTGTCTTAGAAGTACTTGCTCAAGCACTGAGGCAATAAAAAGATATAAAAGGCAT
The DNA here is from genome assembly GCA_026826555.1 of Tolypeutes matacus. NCBI lineage: Eukaryota > Metazoa > Chordata > Mammalia > Cingulata > Chlamyphoridae > Tolypeutes > Tolypeutes matacus. The sequence goes on from JAKSZT010050948.1 coordinate 3,777,945, forward strand.
CCAGATTGGAAAGAAGAAGGAAAACATTCATTATTTGCAGACGACATGATCCTATACATAGAAATCGCAGAGAAATCTACAACAAAGCTTCTAGAACTTATAAAGCAGCTCAATAATGTCGCAGGCTATAAGATCAATGCTCAAAAACCAGTAGCATTTCTGTACACCAATAATGAGCAATCAGAGGAGGAAATCAAGAAAAAAATGCCATTTACAATAGTAACTAACAGAATCAAATACCAAGAAATAAATTTAACTAACGATGTAAAGGACTTATATACAGAAAACTACAAAACACTGTTAGATCAAAGAAGACTTAAATAAATGGAAAAATATTACCTGTTCATGGATAGGAAGACTTAACATCATCAAGATATCTATCCTACCAAAGGAATCTACAGATTTAATGCAATCCCAATAAAAAGCAACACTATATTTTTTAAGGAACTGGAAAAACTAACCACAAAATATATTTGGAAAGATAAGAGGCCCTGAATTGCCAAAGACATATTGAAAAAGAAAAATGAATTGGAGGTATCACATTACCGGACTTTAAAACATATTACAAAGCTACAGTGCCCAAAACTGCATGGTATTGGCACAAGGATAGACCTACTGACCAATCGAATCGAATTGAGAGTTCTGATATAGATCCTCGCATATACAGTCATCTGATATTCAACAAGCCTACCAAGCCCACTCAGTTGGGAGAGAATGGCCTCTTTAACAAGTGGTGCTTGGAGAACTGGATATCCATATCCAAAAGAATGAGAGAAGAATACCATCTCACACCTTATACAAAAATCAACTCAAGATGGATCAAAGATCTAAATATAAGAGCCAAAACCATAAAGACCTTGGAAGATAATGTAGGGAAGCATCTACAGGACCTTGTAATAGGAAATGGTTTCATGGACTTCACAGCTGAAGCACGAGCAGCAAGAGAAAAAAATAGATAAATGGGATCTCCATAAAATTAACACTTCTGCATCTCAAAGGATGTTATCAAGAAAATAAAAAGGCAGCCTACCCAATGGGAGAAAGTATTTGGCAACCATATATCTTTTAAAAGCCTAATATCCTGCATATATAAAGAAAACCAACACCTTGAAAATAAAAAGACAAACAGCCCATTTAAAAAATGGGCATGTGAACTGAAAAGACACTTCTCCAAGGAAGAAATACAAATGGCTAAAAAGCACATGAAAAAATGCTCGACATTGCTTGCTATCAGGGAATTGCAATTCAAAACTTCAATGAGATAGCATCTTACACCCATCAGAATGGCAGCTATTAAAAAACAGCAGACTCTAAGTGTTGGAGAGGATGTGGTGGAATAGGAACCCTCATTGACTTCTGGTGGGATTGTGGAATGGTCCAGACACTGTGGAGGACTGTTTGGCAGTTCCTCAGAAAACTAACAATAGATCTTCAGTATGATCCAGCAATTCCACTGCTGGATATATACCCAGAAGAAATGAAAGCAAAGACACGAACAGATATGTGCACACCAATGTTCATAGCAGCATTGTTTACCATTGCCAAAAGTTGGAATCAGCAGATGAATGGATAAGCAAAATGTGGTACATACATACAATGGAATATTACTCAGCTGTAAGAAGGAATAAAGTGCTAACACATGGAATAACGTGGATGAATCTTGAAGAACTTATGTTGAGTGCTGCAAGCCAGGCATTGAAGGATGAACAATATATGACCTCAGTGATTTGAACTGAGGAATGTGAGCAGTCTCTGAGAATCATTTTCTGAAAGATAGGTTAAAAAGGGAGAGAAAGAGAAGAGTAGGCTTTGAGCCATCACACATATGGACATAATCTGTGGTAAAGGGTTAAAGTATAAATGCATATTGAAGGATAGCACAGCTGGGTCGTGATATTACTGGGCTTGGGCTTGCAGTTTAACAGGTGGGTAGATTAGGAAAGGCAGGTTGGAATACCCAGGGCATGTAACTATGAATCTTGTCATGCCATGAGTCAAGACAGGGGACTGTCATATGTCCCAGGAGTAGGGAGAAAGCAACAGTTAAGATTAAAAGGGGTATTTAGTGGTCATGGGAAAAGATTTTCATTACCTTACAGTAACGGACACAGGACATGGTAAATATCATCAAAAATTATTAAACTGTACCATCTAAATTGTAAACTATACTGTAAACCATTGACAATGTTATTTGCTGTATTTTACTATCTGTATAACAGTTATAACAATGGTAACATCCATTTAAAAAGGTTTTAATATGGGGTGTGGAATGGGAAGGGAGGTTGGGTATGTGGGTGTCTCTAGTATTCTGTGTGTGACTTTGCTGTGACCTAAAACTGCTTTGAAAATTAAATGAAAATTTGGAAGTCACTGGAGAATGAGGGGGAAGATGTCATGGTACACTGGACATCAGATAATACAATGATAAAAGGAAAAAAGAAAAAATTTTTTAAAAAGGAATTTTTTTTTGTTTTTTCCCATTTTTTTGAATGTCCCAATCCACTAATTATATTTTATTTTTAGTTTAGTTTTCTTTTCTACTGAGTTCCAATGTATTTACCAATTGCATTTAAGCTTATCATTGTTATTTCTTTTTCCTATTAATTTTGTTTGGTTATTATATGGGCTTCATGTTCAAGGAAGGTTTAGATCATAGAAAGGTTACAATGGGGTCTGCAGAGGAGCAATGATGGGGGGTTTCTGGGATGGGGGATTCATGGGGGTAAGTTCATCTGAATATACATGAAAGATATATAAAATTGTTCACATGATCAAGGGATGGGGCATGGTCATTGTGGGTAGACAATCACTCAATAAATGAAGGAATCTTAATTCCCAGCCTGGAGAGCTCTGCCACATTCTCCAAGGGAGAAGCAACAGTCCCCTGAGTTCAGGGGCAGTGTCTGGCAAAAGAGGATGGCCCACTGATGGGTTATTTTTATTGATGACCAGCCTTATGAGTCTTTGCTCTTGTAATTGAAACATATCCTACTGTTATGGGGTGCCTAAGGGTAGCCACCTGAAAGCCTCCTTGTTGCTCAAATGTGGCCTCTCTCTAAGCCAAACTCAGCATATGAATTCATTACCTTCCCCCCAATGTGAGACATGACTCCCGGGGATGTGCCTCCCTGGCAATTAGGGATTAATACCAAGTGCCAACTGGCAACATGATTGGAAAAAGATCTTGAATAAAAGGGGGAAAAGTTAAAGAGAATTGAGTTTATGTGGCTAAGAGACTTTAAAGAGAGTCAGGAGGTCATCCCAGAGGTAAAGCTCACGCACACCTCTGTAGGATCTCATAGACCAGCAAAGTGGATATCATCCCACAGAGAGGGGCTCCTGAGGGCTCTGGAGACACCCAGGTCCTATATAAGGGGGGATAGCCCCAGAGATTGATTCCTTATTAGTGGGCTTACTTTGGAATCTGTGCTCCTGAGAGTGACAGAGTTGGACTCAAATAAGTCCTCCCTGTACATGATCCAACAGTCCCTTCTATTCAAACCTATATGTGATGCTGGAATTTTTATATGTACTTCAAGAGACTGGAGCCTCTGGCCTACCTATGTGCCACCTGTGCCTGGAATCTCGGTGGAGCTGCAACTCCTACCCTACAGCTCATTGGACTCATCCAAGTCACCTGGCGAGGAGATAACAATGGGCAACGGCTATCCCAGGGAATGGAGAAGGCCTGCAGCTGCCAGGCAAGATAATCCCATCCACCATATCCATGGGATATAAGCCCTCTTTCACTTGGAGGTGGAGTGGATGTCACCTTCCCAGTCCCCTCAGGATTGGGGGAAGAGCTATGGACTAGAGTGGACTTAATGGTATTCTGTTGTAGACATATTGTGATTCAAGCAATGGAAGAAATTATAGCAGTGAGGTGGAGCCGGTGGCCACTGGATGCTTTCGGGGCAGGGAGGGGAAAGGCAGTTGAAAAACAGGGACTTTTTTGGGGCTTGGGGGTTGTCCTGAGTTGTGTTGTGGTGACAGATATAGACCATTTTACATCAGCATATTCCATGCAGAACTGTTCGGGAGAGAGTGTGGTCTATGATGTGAACTGTGGTCTATGCTTTAAGGCAAGGCCCCAGGATGTGTATATCCATTACAGGTGATGTGTCACATTGATGAAGGATGTTTGTGTGGGATGTTGTGGGATGTGTGGGAGGTGAGGAACATGGGATTCTCTCTAATTTCTCTGTAATATCTAGGTAATCTAAGCACTTTTAAAAAATATATATATATATATATATATAAAACATAACATTTATGTAGGCTAATGCACATATATGCATATATATATTTATATTTTATTTTACAAATATTGGTATGTATTGTGAAAAATTTGATTTGTACCCACTATAAAAATAAATAAATAAAATAAAATAAAATAATTAATATTTTCCTGCTGTTGTATCTATAGGAGTAAAAATATACCACACAATACTTGTCATCATAAGAAGCTGTAATATATTTTATTCATACAACTTATTCTTAAAAGTCTACTTAGTAAGCTCTTAATATTTGGTTCTCCCATATCTTTTCTAGCTTCTCTCTCTGTACCTTCCCTATAGTCTCCCAGAAATTCTGATCTTTTCAGAATGAACCATGCATTTCTTTTCCTCTTCTTCATGTTTTTGTGGTTTTCCCAACCCTCTTGCTCTCTTCCACAGCACATGATTAACTTCTAGTGTCTGAAATTTCCTTTATATTTTTCCCTTTGAATATGCTGATAAAAATACTCAATTTAAGACATGTTTGATATATCAGGCTACATATTAATGATGGTTTTCAACAGTCTTCACATCTTGAGTGCCCTTGCAATGTTCCTGTTAACCATTTGTATTGAGTTTACATTGTACTTAGCTAAATTTAACATACCTTTATATTAACATGAGAAAAAAATTTTAACCAATTTTATGTCAAGAAGTATTTCAGGAATTGTTGGAAAATAAAATTATTCCATTAAATGAAATGAGTGGATTGAATTATACTCTTTAATACATGGGTATTTGTTGAATTTTGGTAATTTGATATAGTTATGAATTTCAAAAATAGACATTGTATTATGCTTGTAAACTGGTCTGTAAATCTGGGCATGATTAAGTTATGATTGGGGCATTGACTGCACCATATCCATAGGCATTGAGCCCCACACCTTGATGGATGGCATCTCAAAGATAAAAGACATGGCAAAAGACAGTGTTGGAGCAGTTTTGAGTTGGAGTTGTGCTGTGGAATTTTGAGCTGGAGCCCCAGGAAGTAGTATACAGAGCAGCTTGGTTGTGAGGAAAGAGAGAAGGCCCTGGGAAGAGAAGCAAACCATTTGCCTGATAGTCTACAGCTTGCCTTGTGGCACAAAATAAGCCTGAGCCCAGAGAAAGTCAAGCCCTAGGAAGAGAGGAGCCCAAGAAGCTTGAACCCTGGCAAACATCGGCAGCTGTCATGCTCCAACAAGTGGCAACAGACTTTGGTGAAGGACAAAACTTATGCTTTATGGCCTGGTAACTGTAAGCTTCTACCTCAAATAAATACTCTTTATAAAGACCATCATATTTCTGGTATTTTGCATCAGCATGCCTTTGGCTGACTAATACAGTATTTAAACATGATCTAAAAGATTAATGATCCATTCAAAAATGAGGTCAAGAATTTAGTGCATAATTGAGAAAGTAGTATAGAAAATGTTCACCTTGTTCATATGATCCTTGGGGGTGGAAGGGCAATAGAGCATCTACCTACAACTTACTAAATACCAATAAGAAAGGTGGCATAAGAATGTGTTAAATAAAACTTGAACAAAATGTTTGGTTATTTCTCAGAGAATTTTATTGAATCAATTCATGAATTGGAGAGATTTCAATCCCCACAAGGTAGAGAGGAATTCCACTGAACCAAAAGACCAATGGGCTTTTATAGGCAGAAAAAGGGAGTATGTTGGAAGGAAATTTTCATCGGTTAATGCAGTCTACATCTCCTAATATGCTTACTGATTACAGATGCATAGCAATGAGTAAGTTAGCTGGCAGAAGAGAGTTGACAAGAGCTGACTAGCTGATTTTAAATCTGTTTCCTGGGTAAGCCAGCCATTTACAGGAAATAGAAACTAACTTAGATTTTGAAATATGAAATATTTGAAATGTGAAATATGAAACTTGAATTATTGGTATAATGAAATTTCATATAGTAAAGAAAATATTAATTTTATATTTATTATGCAGAAAAATTCCTCTGATAAAGAAAAATATTATCAGTTTGACTCAAAATACAAAATATATTTTTAAATCAATCTTGGCTAAAATAAAGTGATGCATAACATTGCAAGAAAAGGACACAAAATAACTAATATCCAGAAGTTGTTTATACAATTCCATTTGCCAGAACCCTACTTCCTCCAGGTATTTGCATGACTCCCCACTTCACATCTTTCAGGTTGCTCACATGTAATATTATCCCTGAAGAATTCCCTAAAAATTGTTTTTATAAGAAGAAGCCCAATTGACTCCATAAAAATTCCTTCATTTAATTTTTCTCCATAGACTATATCACATACATGTTCTTGGTTATTACTACCCCCCCACACACACACAAAGCAGTAGAATAGCACTCTTGATAGACCTCTTTGCTTTTCCTTAAACTGCATGTCCCACCCACATGCACAGGGCCTTTATTCTGGTGGTCTCCCTGTATATACTTCCTCTCATGTACCTGTTTGATTAATACTTCCCTCCTTCAAGTCTTTTATCAAATATCAGCTTCATATTTGCCTGAACATATTATTTATGGTTGCTTCCTCATGCCTTTGCTCTTGAATCTCAAACTCCCTATTCCATCTTACATTTCTATTTTAATATAGTACTTTTCCCATTCCAAAATGGCATATCTCTTATTTCTGTATATTTCTCTATAGCTCCCAGCTATAATAAAAGCTCCAAAAATTAAATACTTTATATTTTTTGCTCTACTGTGTAGACATTGCTTAGTACATTGTAGATATTCAATAAATTATTTACTGAATAAATGGATAAAATGAAGTGGCATGATGAACATATTTAGTATTTCATTAATCCAACAGATGAATGAACTTCCCAAATTTATAGGCTGTGAATAAATATTTGGAAATAGCACATTTGCATACAAAAATTTGAAAATTTCTAACCCTGCACCTATGAGTCACTTGTAGCAGTTTAGCATTATTTATGAATTCCCAAAAGATATTGGATTATGTTTATAAACTGGTCTGTTCCTCTGGGCATGATTAAGTTATGATTAGGGCTTTGATTGGGCAATGTCAGTAGCCCAAGGGGTGGGGAGTTAGTTGGAGTATTTAATTGGATTTCTGATGCTGAGTTTTAATGCTGGAGCTGGGGGAATTAAGCACACAGGGGAATTTGGTCTTGAGAAAGGAGATAAAGCCCCAGGAATTGAGACAAGTTATTCAACTGACAGTTCACAACTGTCCTTGTGGAAAGAAGCAAGCCTGAGCCCAGAGAGAGGCAAGCTCCAGGAGGAGAGGAACCCAGGAAGCCCAAAAACTGGCATATGTCAGCAGGTATTTTGCTCCATAATGTGGCCATAGACTTTGATGTGGGAAGTAGCTTATGCTTTAAGGCCTGATAACTGTGGAGTTCTACCCCAAATAAATGCCCTTTATAAAAGCCAACAGATTTCTGTTATTTTGCATTGGCACCTCTTCAGCAGACTAATACAGAATTTGGTACTGAGGAGAGGGGAAGTACTTTGGCAATTACCAAAATGCTGGAACAGTTTTATAAATGGGTAAGGAGTATTTTTTTTTTTGGAGGAATTGTGAGATGCTTGGTAGAAAAGACCTACAGTGCTTTGAAGAGACTGTTGATAGTAATATGGATGCTAAAGAGACTTTTTATAATGCCTTAGAAATAAATAATGAAACTATTATTGGAAATTGAAGGAAGACAATCCATGTTTTAAAGTTGCAGAGAACTTAGCAAGATAAGCTCCTGGTGTTATATGGAAGTCAGAATTTGAAAATGGCATACTTGAGAATTTAGATGAAGGACTTTCCAAAGTAAATCAAAGAACGTGACTTGGATTCTCCTTGCAGCTTATAGCAAATGCTAGATGAGAGAAATATGCTGAGACCTGAACTTTTGGGCACAAAGAAAACAGAAACAGATTCCAGAACTTCCAAGCCTCTGGAATTCAAGCTCCCAGAAGAAAGTGCCCTATTTGAGTCTGTAACTAAACTTGGAACTTGTAAATCAGAATTGAAGATGCAGTTATATTGGAAAGACTTGTGGAAAATCTCGCTGTCTGATAGCTTGGACCCCTGTTTTTTGTATGCTAAACCAACATGTTTTTGAGAGTGCTGTATGAACAAAACCACTGTCAGCTTGGACTTAAAGGGACATGGAAAGGAGAGACTGAAGGAGAAACAGCTTTAGAGGAAAGTCATGTAAGCTTAGATTTGGAATTAAGGCACCCCCTTGATACAAGAGAGGAACCCCACCCATGTGTACAGAAAGAATGAGTTGCCCCAGAGGGTGGGTGTTCCCACCCATTCAGGGAGAGTTTTAGCACCCCAGGGTACAGAGAAGGTGGAGCACATTCCTCAAGGATTAAGGCAGTTAAGGTCAGCACCCCATATTTCTGAGAGGGGTGGGCTTGTTCCCATGGATTATGAAATGCCAGGTTGACAACTTGTTGCTCTGACAAGGTTGGGCCTGTAATACCAAAGGTTAGGGAAAGCCAAGTGGTCAACTTGTTGCTCTGAGAGAGTTGAGCCTGTATGCCAAAGGTTAGGGAAGGCCAGGTGGTCAATTTGTTGCTCTGAGAGGGATGAATCTGTATGACAAAGGTTAGGGGGAATGTTGTCTTCACATCACTGTTCTAGGGGCTAAGACTTTAACCCAAGTTTGGGTAAGGTGTGGCAATCACCCCAACACTCTTGGAGGTGAGATCTGGAGCTTGGTCAACACACAGATGCTTGATGTGGGTGGAACCAAGAAAATGGCCATTGGGTAAGCCTGTAGAAAGGGTGGGTCCCCATGTGGCCCCAAGGAGAATAAACCATCATCTTAAGAATGACTCAGAATTTGAAATCAAATGGAGAATGCCCTGCAGGTTTACTGAAATGTTCTGGACCCATAACTTATGTTTCCCTCCCAATTTCTTCTTATTTTTGTGAAAATGTTTATCCTTTGTTTATCCATTTGTATATTGAAAGAAGATAAATTGTTTTGTAAGTTTCAGAGGTCTACAGCAGACAGGACTTTGCCCAAAGACAAACTATTTTTTTTAAACTGGTTATGATATGATTTTGTACTGCATTGTTACTGATTTAAGATTTTTTAAATATTGTAATGTATTTTTGGAATTCAGAGGGTGGGGCGTAGCAGTTTGGTATTATTTATGAATTCCAAAATAGATATTGGCTTGTGCTTGTAAACTGGTCTGTTCCTCTGGGTATGCTTAGGTTATGATTAGGCCACATCAGTAGGATGTTGAGTCCCCACCCCCCGGTGGGTGAGAACTCAGAAATAACAGTATATGGTAGGGCAGAAGAGTTAGTTGGTGTTTTGAGTTGGAGTTCTGGTGTTTTGAGTTGGTCAGATTTAATGCTGGAGCACAGAGAAGTAAAAACATGGAGGAGGTTGGTTGTGAGGAAGGAGAAAAGGCCCCAGGAAAAAAGATGAACCACTCACCTAATAGTCTACAGCTGGCCTTGTGGAGAGAAGCAGAAATTCGAGCTTCCACCACTTGAAGGAGTTAGAAAATTGAAGATAGGTATCTAAAGGAGGTGCCTCAATATCAGCCCTGGAATTCCTTTAGGTTCTTAGTTGAAGATTGAGCCATATGTGTGCAGACAAAAGTCACCAGGTAGAGCCATTGCTACCATGATGAAAGCAGAACATAAATACCAGGGCAATGGCTAGCTGGGAAAAGCTGGATTTATGGCTCAGCCAGAATAACATTAGTCATTATTAACATAGACAAGCAGTTAAGGCAAACCTTACTTTCCTTACAGAAGTAAGGACCATGCCCTGGTGTAAGAGCCATGCCCTAAGACAGAGGATAAAACAAAATAGATCATCCATAACAAGGAACAAAATGAAGTCTGAGAGATTCAAATGGCTTTGCCAGTAATTTATTTCCAGCCAGAACAAAACCACTTATGGAAAGCCAACATAATCCAGACTCCCTAAAATGTATCATTCACAAAGTACAGTATAAAATTTTTAAAATTACTAAAAATAAGACAAAGCAAGAAAGTTGTGAACCATATTAATTAAAAGAGTAATCAATAGTAACAGATTTCAGGATGCTCTAATTAGCAGTCACGGATTTTAAAACAGCTTCAAACATATGTTTTATGTTGTTTGTGTGTGAGTATGTATTTTTAATATGATTTTTTATTTAAAATAATACTTAGATTGCATAATTGTTACATAAAAAATATAGGGGATTCCCCTATACCCTGCTCCCTAACCCTTCCACATTTTCCACATTAATGATCAAATGCCAGCTTTTTATTGCCCTGAACATATTATTTCTGGTTGCTTCCTTATTAGTGTGGTACATTTGCTACAACTGATTAATACATTTTACAGCATTGCCAATAAGTGTGGATTATAGTTTACATTGTAGTTTAAAATCTTTCCTACATATTTTTGTAACTTATGAAAAGATATATAATGGCCTGTTTCTGTCATTGCAATGTCATTCAGGACAATTCCCAAGTCCCAAAAAAGCCCCCAAATTACACCTATTTTTTTCCTCTCCCTCCCTTCAGGACCTCCAATGGCCACTGCCTCCACATCAATGATAAAAGTGCTTCCATTCTTAGAATCACAATAAGACTATAGTTGAATAAAAGTAAGTCTAACCTAGTCTATTGTTCATTCCCCAATCCTGAGGATTCTGGGAAGGTGATGCCCCCTCCAACTTTAAGTGAGAGGGGTCTTAGATTCCATGGGGCAGATGGATGGGACTATCTTGCTTGCAGTTTTAGACATGTATGTTTTAAAGATTTAAGGAAAAGATGATACTAATGTGTAAATAGATGAGAAATGACAGCTAAAAATGTATAATAAAAATGAACTAAATACACATTTATAAAGGAAAAGTTAAATATATGATAATGGATGATTTGTCAGAAGGACTTAACTGCAGTTAAAGGCTATTACAGAGAAAGCATCAAAAAACTTGAAAACTGATCAATAAATGTTTTTCAAAATAAGGAGCTAAGAGAAAAACATTAACAAGAAAACTGTTTAAAAATGAACAGAGCCCCAAAGGGTCATAAAATATGAATAAAAAGTACCTGAAATTTTATATAAAATTTTGGGGAAAATAAGTTTACATTCTTAGAAATTCTCAACCTTCACAAACAGGATAAATCCATTTTGTTAACTCAAACACAAATACATAGGCATGCTCAACACAGAGAGAGAAGCACATCATAATTAAGCTACAAAGAAACACTTCAGAGCAGCCAAGGTGGGACAAGGAGAACACATGACATGCAAGGATGAGGTGGGAGGGAGGAATATTTTGGAAGGTGAAAGGTGGAAATATATCAATTATGGTGGGCTTCTCATGAGAAGCAGTACAACCAGAAGGGAAAAAAATCTACAAAGTGTGAAAAGGCAAAAAGATAAGTATTTCTATATCTCATGAAAATACTTGTGAAAAACAAGGGTGATAATGGAGACATTTTAAAAAGAAATCAAATCTTGGAAATTTGATGTCAAAAGGCCTGGAATACAAGAAAAGTTAACAGAAGTTCTTCAGCCTAAAGAAAACCATGTCAAAGGAAATATTGAAGTTACACACACAAAAAAATGAAAGGTGCAAGGCATGAGAAATATATGTAATTTCTGTGAAGTAAAACTGTGTGCAACAAAAAAAAAATAGCATTGTATATATATATATGTAAAAGTAAAATACCAGGGAAAAAGTCTGAAATGCCGAGGACTAAATGAAATTAGACAATTTTACAGTACTTACATTTTATGTGGTAGAATATATATTTTTTCTTTTTTCATTAGAAAAGTTTTAGATTTACAGAAAAATCATGCAGAAAATACAGAGATCATGTCACCCTCCTCATTAATGCATTTTGCCCTAATATTAATATTTTGCATCAGTATGGTATTTTTGTTACAATTGATGAAAAATATTGATAGAATTATATTATTAACTGTTCAAAACTTACTTAGGTTTCACTTCTCTGCATTGCACAATTATATGTTTAAAAAATATTTATTCTTGTAACATATATACAACATTAAAGTTTCCATTTTCACACTTGCAAATATATAATTCAGTGGTGTTAACTATATTGTAATGTACTGTCATTAACATCATCCATTACCAAACATTCCCATCACCACAATCATAAAATCCATATCAATCAAACATTCTCTAAAATTGGCTGCCAGTGATCCTTAACCCTTAGCTTTTCTATCACATGGAAATGCATATGGCTATTCAACCCTAAAAATGGCCTTGATAACCTCTATTCTATTTTCTAACTCTGTCTTTGCATATTCTAATTATTTCATATGAGCAAGATCACACAATAGTTGTACTTTGGGTCTTGCTTATTTCACTCAACATGAGGTGTTCAAGGTTCATCCATGAAGTCACATGTTTCAGAAACTAATTCATTTTTATGCCTGTATTAGTTCACTGTATGTATATACCACACTAGATTATCCATTGATCAGTTAATGGACACATGATTTGCTTCCAACTGTTGGCAATAGTGAAAAATGTTACACTGAATGTTGGTGTGCAAATATCTGTTCAAGTCCTTGCTTTCAATTTGGCATATATATACAGAGGTGGAATTGCTGGGTCATATGATAATTCTATACATAACTTTCTGAGGAATCTCCAAATTGCTTACCACAGCAGCTGTACCAGCATCATTTTCCATACCCACCAACAATGAACAAGTATTCCCAAACTCCACATCCTCTCCAAAACTCATTTTCTGAGTTTAATAGTAGGCATTCTAGTGGATATGCAATGGTATACCATTATAGTTTTGATTTGCAATTCTATAACAGTTAATGATAATGCCCATCTTTTCACATCACACTGGCCATTTGTATATATTTTTTGGAGGAATATCTATTCAAGTCTATTGCTTTTTTTTTTTATTATGGGTAAAAATCAAAATTCTCACAATACATACAAACATTTGCAAAATGATATATAAATATATATGCATATATGTGTATTTGCTTACAAAAAATGTTATTTATATAAATATATACATATATTCCAAGAGGTGCTTAGATTACCCAAAATATTACACGGAACCCCCTGAGATTCCCATGTTCCCCACCTCCCAACATGGGATTCTCTTTAATTTTTGTGTAACATTTATGTAATCTAAACATCATTTAAAATATTTTTTATAAAATAAGCAATAGACTCAAATATTGCTTATTTTTAAAAAAATATTTTAAATGATGTTTAGATTACATAAATATTACACAAAAATTAAAGGGAATCCCATGTTTCCTACCTCCCACACCTCCGATAACCTCCCACTTAAACATCTGTCATTAGTGTGGCATATCACCTGCAATGGATATACACATCCTGGGTCTTTGCTACTAAGCATGGACCATAGTTCACATTGTAGATCACAGTCTCCCACACACAGTTCTACATGTGATATGCTGATGTAAAATGGCCTATATCATTGTAATGTCACTCAGGGTAATACCCAAGTCCAGAAGAAGTCCCTGTATTAGAACTGCATTTCCCTCGCCCTGCCCCAAAAACATCCAGTGGCCACTGACTCCACATCTATGTTGTAATTCTTTCCATGGCTTGACTCACAATATGTCTACAACAGAATTCCAGTAAGTACAAACTAGTCCATATCTCTGCCCCCAATTCTGAGGAGTCTGGGGTGGTGATGTCCACTCGACCTCCAAGTGAGAGGAGGCTTATATCCCATGGGTAAGATTGATGGGATTATCCCTGTGATTAACATTGTCCATCATCATCTCCTTGCCTGGTGACTTGGGTGAGTCCATTAAGCTGTAGAGTAGGAGTTGCAGCTCCACTGAGATTCCAGGAACAGCTGGCACATGGGCAGGCCAAAGGCTCCAGTCTCTGGAAGTATACCTACAAACTCCAGCATCACATATAGGTTTGAATAGAAGGGACTCATGGACCATGTTCAGGGAGGACTTATTTGAGTTCAACTCTGTCACTTTCAGGAGCACAGATTGTAAAGTAGAGCCCACTGATAAGGCATAAATATCTGGAGCTACACCCCCTTATATAGGACCTGGGTGTCTCCAGAGCCCTCAGGAGCCCCTCTGTGTGGGGTGATAGCCACTTTGGTGTTCTATGAGATCCTACTGAGGTGTACATAAGCGTTACCTCTAGGATGAAGTCCCGACTTTCTGAAGTCTCTTAGCCATATGAACTCATTTGCCTTTACCTTTCCCCCTTTTATTCAAGGACTTTTTCCAGTCATCCTGCTAGTTGACACTTGGTATTAATCACTCAGTGCCAGGGAGGCTTATCCCCAGGAGTCATGTCTCAAGCTGGGGGGAAGGCAATGCATTCATATGCTGAGTTTGGCTTAGAAAGAGGCCACATTTGAGCAACACGGAGGATCTCAGGTGGCATCCCTTAGGCACCCCATAACAGTAGGCTAAGTTTCAATAACAAAAGCAAAGATTCATAAGGCTAGTCATCAATAACAAGAAGCCATCAGTGGACCATCCTCCTTTGCCAGACACTGCCCCTACACTGGGGGGTCTGTTGCTGCTCCCTTGGAGAATGTGGCAGAGTTCTCCATGCTGGAATTCAGTATTCTCTCATTTATTGAGTGATTCTCCACCCACTGTGACCATGCCACAGCCCTTGATCATTTGAACAGTTTTATATATCTTTCATGTATATTCAGGTGAAATTCCACCCATGAAACACCCATCCCAGACAACCCCCACCAATAATCTTCTCCCCACCTCATTGTAACCCTTCTGTGATCTAAAACATCCTTGAAGATGAAGCCCATATAATAGCCAAATACAATTAAGAGGAAGATGAAATAATAATGATACATTTAAATGTAAGAGAAAAAAATGGAAAAATTTTAAATTAAATTAAAGGATTGGGATATTCCAAAAATGGGAAAAAAACAAAAAAAAATCTTTAAAAAAAATTTAAAGCACTTTTCCTTTTATCACTGCATTATCGGGTGTCCAGTTTACCATGGCACCTCCCCCCTCTTCCCAGTGTCTCCCAAATTTTCATTTAATTTTCAAAGAAGTTTTAGGTCACAACAAAGTCACATACAGAATACCAGAGACTCTCATATACCCAAACTCCTCCCCCTTTCCTCACCCCATATTAAAACCTTTTTGTATGTGGATGGTAGCATTGTCACAACTGTTATACAGAGTTAAACATAGCTACTAAACATTGTCAATGGTTTACATTATAGTTTACAATTTAGATGGTACAGTTTAATAATTTTTCATGATATTTAGCAAGTCCTGTGTCCATCACTGTAAGGTAATGGAAAAGATTTCCCCTGACCACTAAATACCCCTGTTTGATCTTTTCTGTTCTTCCTCCCTAACCCCCTAGGGCACATGACACCCCCCTATCTTGACTCATTGGATGACAAGATTCATAGTTACATGCAACAAGAGGTATTAACACACTGATTGTCCTCCCTTATTAGGATCCAACTCCTAAGAGGCACCCACCTGTCTGTTTCTGGGTGAATTGGTCCTCCCAAAGATGGGGCCCCATCTCCTTCCCACTTACTATGTGGGTCTCCACTCCCTGACACAACACATTATGACAAGATGAACACTCACACTCTCCCCAGTAGCCTACTCCAGATGAACTCTCTCCTGAATACACGCCCAATCTACACCCTAACCCAGTGACACTACATTGTCATATTGCCATAAAAGCATTCCCACTACTGAACTTTCAACCTCATACCAAAAATCCCATGTTCACCTGGTCTCTCTCCCATCTCTCATCCCAGTATCCTGGATTTTCTAACCCACCTTTCTTAATCTACCCACCTGTCAACTCTGCACCACTAAACCCTGTAATATCACTACCCATTTGCCCTATTCTGCAATATACAACTATACTCTATCACTTTACCATATATTATGTCTATATGGGTGATGGCTCAGAACTTTATCTCCTCTTTCTCTCTCTTGTTAACCTATCTTTCTGACAATGATTCTCAGAGACTGCTCACTTTCCTCAATTCAGATCAGTAAGGTCACGTACTGTTCATCCTTCAATCACTGGCTTGCTTCACTCAACATAAGGTCTTCAAGATTCATCCATGTTATTCCGTGTGTTAGCACTTTATTCCTTCTTACAGGTAAATAATATTCCATTGTATGTGTGTACCACAATTTGTTTATCCATTCATCTGTTGATGGGCACTGGGGCTGGTTCCAACTTTTGGCAATAGTGAACAATGTCACTCTGAACATTAGTGTGCATATATCTGTTCGTGTCTTTGCATTCAATGCTTCTGGATATATACCCAGCAGTGGAATCACTGGAGCATACTGAAGATCTATTGTTTTCTTAGGAACTGCCAAACTGTCCTCCACAGTGGCTGGATCATAACACAATCCCACCAGCAGTGGATAAGGGTTCCTATTCCTCCACATCCTCTCCAACACGTATAATCTGCTCTTTTTTTAATAGCTGCCATTCTGATGGGTGTAAGATGGTATCTCATTGTACTTTTGATTTGCATTTCCCTAATAGCTATCGATGCCAAGCATTTTTTCATGTGCTCCTTACCTGTTTGTATTTCTTCCTTGGAGAAGTGTCTATTCAGTTTACTTGCCCAATTTTAAAATGGGTTGTTTGACTTTTTAATTTTGAGGTGTAAGATTTCTTATATATGCATGGTATTAGGCTCCTATCAGTTATATGGTAGCCAAATATTTTCTACCATTGGGTAGGCTGCCTTTTTATTTTCTTAATAATGTCTTTTGAGGTGCAGAAAGTTTCACTTTTCAGGAGATACCATTTATCTATTTTTTCTTTTGCTGCTCTTGCTTTGGGTTTGAATTTCATGAAACCATTTCCTATTACAAGTTCCTTTAGATGCTTCCCTACCTTATCTTCCAATGTCTTTATGATTTTGACTCTTAGATATAGATCTTTGATCCATCTTGGGTTGATTATTGTATAAGGTGTGACATGGTATTCCTCTCTTTGTTTGGATATGGATATCCAGTTCTCCAAGCACCACTTGTTAAAGAGGCCATTCTCTCCCAACTGAGTGGGCTTGGTGGCCTTGTTGAATATCAGATAACTGTATATGTGAGTATCTATATCAGAACTCTCAATTCAGTTCCATTGGTCCATATGTCTATCCTTGTGTCAAAACCATGTAGTTTTGAGCACTGTAGCTTGGTAGTATGTTTTAAAGTGAGGTAATGTTTTACATCCAACTTCATTTTTCTTTTACAAAATGACTTTGGTGAATAAGGCCGTCTTACTTTTCCAAATATATTTTGAATTTAGTTTTTCCAGTTCCTTAAAAAATACAGTGTTGATTTTTATTGGGATATCATTAAATTCTGAATTCTTTGAGAGTTGTTCTATGGCCTAGCATCTGGTCTATCTTGGAGTATGGTCCATGTGCACTCAAGAAGAATGTAAATCCTGCTTTATTTGGTTGTTGTGTTCTGTACATGTCTATTACGTCCAGATCCTCTAATGTATTGTTCAGAGTCTTTGTTTCTTTATTGATTCTCTGTCTAATGGTGATCGTGGTGTATTAAAGTCCCCCACTATAATTGTAGAGGCATTTATTTCTCCATTTAGTGTTTCCAGAGTTTGCCTTATGTATTTTGAGGCACCCCAATTAGTTGCATAAATGTTTATGATTTCCCTCACTTTTTGAGAGATTACCTCTTTTACTAATATATAGTGCCCATTTTTGTCTCTTACAATAGATTTGCATTTAAAGTCTATTTTGTCTGATATTAGGATAGGTACTCCTGCCCTTTTTTCACTCTTGTTTACATGTAAAAGTTTTTTTCCAGCCATTCACTTTCAGCCTACTTTAATCCCTGGGTCCAGAAGTGGGTTTCTTGTAGACAACATATAGATGGATCATTTTCCTTATCCATTCTGCCAATCTTTGTCTCTTGACTGGAGAATTTAAGCCATTAACATTCAGTGTTATTACTCACAATGAATTTCTTGCTTCAGCCATATTTTCTTTGGGTTAGTGTATGTCATATGTTGTTTTTATTTCTGTTTATTTCTTTTTAGTTATTTTTACACTCTCCTCCAACTCTTGTTCCCTCGTTTTTTCCTTTCATCTTGTAGAATTTCCTTTAGTATTTCTTCTTGGCACACTCTCTTAATTTCTGTTAATCTGTGAATATTTTGAAGTCTCCATCATTTTGGAATGCCAGATTTTCTAGATAGAGAATTCATGGCTGCAAGATTTTTTTCTTTTAGTACTTTGACTATGTCAAACCATTGTATTCTTGCCTCCATTGTTTGAGAAATCAGCACTTAATCTTATTGTCCTTCCCTTGTATGTGATTGTTCTCTTTTCTCTTGTTGCCTTGAGTATTTTCTCTTTGTCTTGAGCATTGAACATTTTGACAGGTATATGTCTTGGAGTTGGCCTTTTGGGATTTATACTATTTGGGGTGCACTGTGCTTCCTGGACAAGTACATCCATCTCTCTCAATAGGATTGGGAAGTTCTCAGCCATTATTTCCTTCAACACTCCTTATCTTCCTTTTCACTTCTCTTCTCCTTCTGGGATGTCAGTAGTGTGTATGTTTGTGTGTTTTGTGCTGTCAATTAAATCTCTGGGTCCCTGCTGGATTTTTTTCTTTTTATTTATCTATTCTACTATCTCTTTGATTTCAGCTGTATTGTCTTCTACATCACTAATTCTTTCTTCTGCCTCTTCAAATCTGCTGTTATATGATTCCAACATCTTTTTGAATTCTTGGATTGTGCCATTGATCACCATCATATCCATTGTCTTTTAATATATGTTTACTATTTCTTCAATATGTTCCCCCAGTGTCTTTTTAATATCCTTAATCTCTTCCTTCACTTCATTAAGTTGGTCCATGTTATTTGTTTGCAAAGCTTTGATTAGTTGTTCGATGATCTGCATCTCTTCCTGGATTTTAGTTTTTTCATTGGGTTGGTCTATGTCTTTCTGTTTCTCAGTGTGGTTTGCAATTTATTGTCGTGATCTATTCATCATTTAACTTGATGGGTTTACTCAGTTGATTAGCTTCTCTCTTTGTTATAGAGTTTTATTTAGCTGGTGGTTTTGTGTGTGTTTTAAGTTTTCTCTTTGAGACTTTGTTCTTCTATTTTATTTCCTTGCTTCTTTCTATGTTCCCTTGAAGCAAAAGATTAGGGCCAGAGGAATTTAAAGATGTGAGAAAGGAAGAAGGATAATAGTAATATTGAAAAAGTAAGAAGAGGGTCTGTATTATACTTAGTAAAACAAATATTTAACTCATGTAGGTAGTGTAGAGTAACAGGAAAAAAAGTGAAGTACCTGCAATGGACAGGGAAACCAAATAGAGTAAAATATATGTAATGATTTAGAAGGCTATAATGATGAGGAGAGAGAGAGAAAGAGTAAAGAAAGGGCTGAAGGGAAAAAGTTAATAATAATAAAGAAAAAACAGAATAGATAGAATAGAAATTGACACCCTTAAGTTGTGGGCTAATGGAAAAATGTGGTATCTAAAAGCACAACAGAAAGCAGAAGGCAGAAAGATGAAGGTAGGAGAAGAAATAGCATTGGGAGACAAAATCAATATATAGAGAGAATGGGAAATCATGGAAGAAGAAGCACAGCAAAGAAGAGACAAGCTAACAGTACGAAATTAAAAAAAAAAAAAGGAAAGGAAAAAGAAGGGGCAGAGGAAAGATGAAAGAAAAGCAATAGACAACAAATAAACAAAGATAAACCAAACAACCACACAAACAAGCAGTCAAACAAAGCTAAGGAAGAACAGTGTTCCTT
>JAKSZT010050948.1:3812193-3827313 GCA_026826555.1 Tolypeutes matacus
ACACATCCTGGAGCCTTGCCACCAACCATAGACCACAGTTCACACTGGCTCCACCTCATTGTTATAATTTCTTGCATTGCAAGAATCACCATATGTGAGCAAGAGAATACCATCAAGTCCAGTCTAGTCCATAGTTCTTCCCCCAATCCAGAGGCGACTGGAATGGTGATGTCCACTCCAACTCCGAGAGAGGGCTTATATCCCATGGATATGGTGGGTGGGATGATCCTGCCTGCAGATGCAGGCCCTCTCCATTCCCTGGGATGGCCATTTCCCATCATTGTCTCCTCACCAGGTGACTTGGATGAGTCCATTGAGCTGTAGGGTAGGAGTTGCAGTTCCACCTAGATTTCATGCACACCTGGCACATAGGTAGGCAGGAGGCTCCAGTCTCTGGAAGTATACCTAAGAAACTCCAGCGTCACATGTAGGTTTGAATAGAAGGGACTGGTGTACCATGTGCAGGGAGGACTTATTTGAGTCTAATTCTGTCACTCTCAGGAGCACAGATTCCAAAATAGAACCCACTGATAAGGCCTCAGTCTCTGGGGCTATCCCCCCTTATATAGGACCAGGGTGTCTCCGGAGCTCTCAGGAACCCCACTGAGTGGGGTGATAGGCACTTAGATGTTCTATGAGCTCCTACTGAGGTGTGCGTAAGAGTTACCTCTGGGATGACCTCCCGACTCTCTTTGAAGTCTCTTAGCCACTTGAACTCATTTGTCTTTACCATTTCCCCCTTTTATTCAAGGTTTTTTTCCAGTTGTGTTGCCAGTTGGCACTTGGGAAAAGTTTTCAATTAGCAATAATCGTGCCTCGGATAAACCTCATTGGCTACGATACTGCCACTGCACAAAGCTGCCAGTTGGCACTTGGAATTAATCCCTCGTTGCCAGGGAGGCTCATCCCCGGGAGTCATGTCCCACGTTGGGGGGTATATAACATTTCTGTAAGCAAATGCACATATATGCATAAATATTTATATATATTTTTTACAAATATTGGTATGTATGTTGAAAATTTTGATTTTTACCCACAATAAAAAAGAAGAGTGTATGCCAATAAGAAACCTGCCCATCAAGAAATACTAAAGAAATTTCTGCAGGTTGGAAGAAAAAAAACAGGAGAGATAGAGTCGGAGGATAGTGTAAGTACAGCTAAAAAGACAAAAAAGACAAATTAAAACAATATATGACATACATAAACTCAAAGAAAATACAGCTGATGTAAGAAGTTCCTTAAAAGTAATAACACTGAATGTTAATGGATTAAACTTACCACTCAAGAGATGTATATTGGCAGAATGGATAAGGAAATATGACCCATCTATATGCTGTCTGCAAGAACATATAGATATCTTAGACTGAGGTATTCAAGGAAGCTGAAAGTGAATGGCTGGAAAAGAATTTTACAAGCAAACACTAAGCAAAAAAGAGCAGGAGTAGGTATACTAATATTGGACAAAATAGACTTTAAATACAAAACTATTATAACAGACAAAGATGGACACTATATATATTAGTAAAAGGAGTAATCTTTCAAGGAGAAAGAACAATCATAAATATTTATACATCTAATCAGGGTGCCTCAAAATACATGGGGCAAATCTTCAAAAGACTAAGTGTAGAAATAGATTCCTCTAAACTTATAGTGGGAGACTTTAATAAACCATCATCACCACTGACAGAACACCTCAACAGAGAATCAGTAAAGAAACAAAGACTCTGAATAATACATTAGAGGATCTGGACCTAATAGACATATACAGAATGCTACACCCCAAAACAGTAGGATATAGATTCTTCTCGAGTGCTCATGGAACGTAATCCAAGATAAATCACATACTAGGTCACAGAACAACTCTCAATGAATTCAGACTGATTGAGTTTATATAAAATAATTTCTCTGACTACAATGGAATGAAATTGGAAATCAGAAATGGCCAAGGAACCAGGTTAGACACAAAGATATGGAAGTTAAACAACACAATCTTAGACAAACAGTGGGTCAAGAAGGAAATCTCAAAAGAAATCAGTAACTACCTTGAAATTAATGAAAATGACAAACAACATATCAAAACCTGCAGGATGTGGCAACAGCTGTCCTGAGAGGGAAAATTCATAACCATAAATGCAAATATCAAAAAATTAGAAAGAGCTAAAATTGAAGACCTAACTGCACACCTGAAGGAATTGTGAAAACAACAACAAACTAACCCTAAAGGAAGTAGAAAGAAGGAAAAAACAATGATTAGAGCAAAATTAAATGAAATAGAAAATAAGAAAGCACCAGAAAAAAATAAACAAACCAAAATCTGGGTCTTCGAGAAGATCAATAAAATTAACAAACCCTTAGCCAGACTAACAAAGAAAAAGAGAGAGGAGATGTAAATAAACAAAATAAGAAATGAGGAAAAGGATATCACCACTGACCCCATAGAAATAGAGTATCATAAAAGGATATTTTGAAAAATTATATGCCAACAAGAATGATAACTTAGAAAAAAATGGGAAAATTCTTAGAAACTCAAAAGCAGCCTATATTGACAAAAAAAGAAATTGATGAAGTGAAGAATCCAGTTACAGATAAGGAGATAGATTCAATCATCAAAAACCTCCCAACACAGAAGTGCCGAGGATCAGATGGCTTCACAGGTAAAGTCTGTCAAACATTCTGGAAAGAACTAACAGCAATCCTGTTTTAGCTCTTCCAAAAATTAGAAGTTGAAGTACATTACCTAACTCATTCTATGATGCCAATATTACCCTATTATCAAAGCCTAACAAATATGCCACAAATAAGGAAAATTACAGACCAATCTCTCTAATGAACCTAGATGCTAAATTCCTCAACAAAATACTTGGTAATCACATTCAACAACATATCAAAAGAATTATTCACCATGACCAAGTGGGTTTCATCCCAGGTATGCAATGATGGCTCAACATAAGAAAATCAATCAATGTAATACACCACATAAATAGATTGAAAGAAAAAACCCACATGATCATCTATATAGATTCAGAAAATGCTTTTGACAAAATACAACACCTTTCCTGAAAAAAAAAAATAACACACCAAAAGATAAGAATAGAAGGAAACATTCTGAATATGATAAAGGATATATATGAAAAACCAAAAGCTAACATCATCTTCAATGGTGAAATCCTAGAAGCTTTCCCTCTAAATAAGAAACAAGACAAGGATGCCCACTATCACTGCTCCTATTTAACATTGTCTTAGAAGTTCTTGCTCATGCACTAAGGCAAGAAAAAGATATAAAAGGCATCAAAATTTGAAAGGAAGAAGTGAAAATTTCACTATTTGCAGATGACATGATCCTATACATAGAAAGCCCTGAGAAATTTAAAACCAAGTTTCTAAAATTTATAATGATTTCAATAAATTTTCAGGCTAAAAGACCAATGCTCAAAAATCAGTAGCATTTCAGTACACCAATAACGAGTAATCTGAGGAGGAAATCAAGAAAAATATACAATTTACAATAGTAACTAAAAGAATCAAATACTAGGAATAAATTTAACTAATGATGTAAATGAATTATATACAGAAAACTACACAACACTTTAAAGGAAATCAAAGAAGACTTAAATAAATGGAAGAATATTCCCTGTTCATGGAATCATCCTTAAGATATCTATCCTACTCAAACTAATCTACATATTAATGCAATCCCAAAAAAAACAACATAGCATTTTTTACTGAATTGGAAAATCTCACTACAAAATTTATTTTGAAGTGTAAGCGGTCCCAAATTGTCAAGGACATATTGAAAAAGAAAAATGAAATTGGATGTATCATACTACCAGACTTTAAAACATACTACAAAGCTACAGTGGTCAAAACTATATGATATTGGCACAAGGATAGACATACTGACCAATGGAACTGAATTGAGAGTTCTGATATTAATCCTTGCATATACAGTCATCTGTTATTTGACAAGGCCACCAAGCCCACTCATTGGGAGAGAAGGACCTCTTCAACAAGTGGTGCTTGGACAGCTGGATATCCATATCCAAAAGAATGATAGAGGAACACCATCTCACACCTTATGCAAAAATCATCTCAAGATGTATCAAAGTTCTAAATATAAGTACCAAGACCACAAAAAACTTGGAAGATGGTGTAGAGAAGCATGTATATGTCCTTTTAATAGGAAATAGTTTCATGAACTTCATACCCAAATCACAAACATCAAAAGAAAAAATAGATAAATGGGTTCTCCTCAAAATTAAAAACTTTTGCACCTCAGAGGATGTTACCAAGAAAATAAAAAGGCAGCCTACCAAATGAGAGAAAATATTTGGCAAACATATATCTGCTCAGAGCTTGATATCATGCATATATAAAGAAATCCTAACATTGAAAATAAAAAGACAAACAACCCACTTAAAAATAGGCAAGTGACCTGAAAAGACACTTCTCCAAGGAAGAAATACAAATGGCTAAAAAGCACATGAAAAGATGCTCAACATCACTACCTATTACTGCAATGCAAATCAAAACTACAATGGGATACCATCTTACACAATTAGAATGGCAGTTATTTAAAATACAACAACAGTGGCCTGCAAAGCAGATGTGACTCAACTGGTTGGGCTCCTGTTTAACATAAGGGAAGCCCCAGGTTCGATTCCCAGGGCTTCCTGGGGAAGGCAATCCAGCCTATGCAGCATGGTGAGCTGAGGGCCTGTGCAATGCCATGAGCTGATGACCTGAGCAGTGCCATGGGCTGATGGCCCATGTTTCACAGTGGGCTGGTACAGCAAGATGAGACAACAAATGCAGACAAGCAGACATGGAAATATGCACAGCAAAATGGACACAGCAAGCACAAGCAGCAAGAGGGGGATAAATAATTAAATAAAAACAAATCTTTAAAAAATCCCAGCAGATTATAAGTATTGGAGAGGATGTGGAGGAATGGAAACCCTCATCCACTGCTGGTGGGAATGGAAAATGGACCAGCCATTGTGGAGGACAGTTTTGTGGTTCCCCAAAAAACTAACTATAGAACTTCCATATGATCCATCAATTCCACTTCTGGGCATATACCCAGAAGAATTGAAAGCAAAGACATGAAAAGATATATGCATACCAATGTTCATAGCAGCATTGTTCACTATAGCCCAAAGTTGGTATCAACCCAGATTCCCATCAACACATGAATGTATAAACAAATTGTGGTATCTACATTCAATGGAATATTGCTCAGCTGTAAGAAGAAATAAAGTGCTAACACACAGGATAGCATGAATGAATCTTGAGGACCTTATGTTGAGTGAAGCATGCCAGGCATTGAAAGATGAACAGTACATGACCTCACTGATATGAATTAAGGAAATTGAACAGTCTCAGAGAGCTATAGTCTGGAAGATAGGTTTATAAGAAGTAGAAAGAGAGGAGAATGTGTTGAGCAATCACCCATATGGACATATTCTATGGTAAAGTGAAAGAGTGTAGTTGTGTATTGAAGGGATAGGAGAGGAGGGTAGTGATATTATTGGGTTGAGTGGTGATGGGTTGACAGGTGGTTAGATTGGGAAGGGTGGGTCAGAAGATTTAGGGTTTTGGAGGGAGGGTTGGGAGAGGGAACAGGTGTATATTGGGGATTTTCCTGTATGTGGTTGAAAGCACAAAGTTGAGAATGCTCTTATGGCAATATGACAAGGAAGGGTTACTGGTTTAGGGCATTGAATGGGGGTGGCATTTAGGACAGGGCACACCTGGTGCAGGCTGCTAGGGAGTGTGTGAGTGCTCATTCTGTTATAATGTGTTGTATCAGTTGGTGGAGACCCACATAATGAGCAGGAAAGAGTTGGACTCCCATCCTTGGGAGGACCAATTTGTTCAGAAATAGACCAGTGGGAGTCTCTCAAGAACAAGGGTGGTTCCTAATAGGGGAGGACAAACCAGTGTGTCAAGACCTCGGTTTTGTTACATGTATCTAAGAATCTTGTCATCCAAGGGAGTCAAGACAGTGGGTTGCCATGGGACACAGGGA
The DNA here is from genome assembly GCA_026826555.1 of Tolypeutes matacus. Taxonomy (NCBI): domain Eukaryota; kingdom Metazoa; phylum Chordata; class Mammalia; order Cingulata; family Chlamyphoridae; genus Tolypeutes; species Tolypeutes matacus. Next base: position 3,818,222 of record JAKSZT010050948.1, read on the forward strand.
GATGGGGACGGGGTAATAGAATAGATTGAACAGGGGATATTTAGTGGCCAGTGGAAATATTCTGGATGGTCATACAGGGATGGACATAGGACATGGTGAATATCACCAATATTTATAAAAGAGTACAGTTTAAAATGTAAACCATAGTGTAAACAATTGACCACGTTTAGTTGCTATGTTTCATTATTTGTATATCAGTTTAAAAAGCTAACATCTATATAAAAAAAGGTATTAATATGTGGGGGAGGAAAGGGGGAGGATGTTTGGTATATGAGAGTCTCCTGTATTCTGTGTGTGACTTTGCTCTGACCTAAATCTTCTTTGAAAACAAAATGAAAAATAATGAGACAGTGGTGCATGAGAGGGGGAAGGTGCCACAGTACAGACAGGACACCAGATATTGCAGTGATGAAAGACAAAATGTCAAGAAAATTTTAATATTTTAATTTTAAATTTTTTTCATTTTTTAAAATATCCCAGTCTTTTAATTTTATTTAATTTTTACTTTAAAAATTTAATATATTTTAACTCTTATATTTAAACTTATTATTATTTTATTTTCCTATTAATTGTATGCAGCTATTGTAATGGCTTCATCTTTGAAGAAGCTTTGGGTCATAGAAGGTTTATGAGTAGGGTTGGGGCGGATTGTTGGTGTGGGGTGTCAGGGATTGGGGATGAATGGGAGGAAGTTCAACTGAGCATACATATAAGGTATATAAAAATGTTCAAATGTTCATGGGGCATTGTCACAGTGGGTGGAGACTCACACAATAAATGAGGGAATAATGAATTTCCATCCTGGAAAACTCTGCCACATCCTCTAAGGGATCAGCAACAATCCCCCAAGTACAGGTGTATTGACTGGCAAAGGAGGATGATCCACTGATGGGCCCTTGATATTGATGACCAGACTTATGAGTCTTTGCTCTTGAAATTGAAACAGCCTATTGTTATGGGGTGCCTAAGGGTTATCTCCTGAAAGCCTCCTTGATGCTCAAATAGGGCCTCTCTCTAAGGCAATCTCAGCATATGAATGCATTACCTTCCCCCAAGTGTGGGACCTGACTCCCAGGGATGAGCCTCCCTGACACCACAGGATTAGTACCAAACACCAACTAGAAAAAGACCTCAATTAAAAGGGGGAAAAGGTAAAGAAAAATGGGTTTATATGGCAAAGAGACTTCAAAGTGAGTTGGGATGTCATCCCAGAGGTAACATTTAGGCACATCTCAGCAGGATCTCATAGACTTCCAAAGTGGATACCACCCCAAATATTGGGGCTCCTAAGGGCTCTGGAGACACCCAGGTCCTATACTCAGTGCTGATAGCTCCAGAATTTGGTGCCTTGACAGTGAGCCCTACTTTGGGGTTTGTGCTCCTGAGAGTGACAGAATTGGACTCCATTATATCTTCCCTGCACATGGCTCATCTGTCCCTTCTATTTAAAACTATGCTTGGTATTGGAGTTTGTAGGTGTACATCCAGACACTTGAATATTTGGGCTGTCCATGTGCCAGTTGGACCCAGAAACTTGTTGGAGCTACAACACCTATTGGATAGCTCATTGTACCCACCCAGGACAACTGGTGAGGATATGATGATGGGCAATGCCCACCCCAGAGAATGGAGAGAGTCTGCAGCTGCAGGTAGGATAGTACCATCCATCTTCCCCATGGAATATAAGCCCCTCTTAATTGGAGATGGAGTGGACATCACCATCCCAGAATCCTCAGGATTGGGAGAAGAGTTATGGACTAGAGTGGACTTACTGGTATTCTATTATAGACATTATGATTCTAGCAATGGAAGAAATTATAACTTTGATGTGGAGTCTCTAGGGTCAGGAAGAGGGAAAAAGAGTAGTAATATGGGGGCTTTTTCAGGACTTGAAAATCATCCTGAGTGACATTGCAATGACAGATAAAGGCCATTTTATATCATCACATAAGATGCAGAACTGTTAGAAAAAGAGTGTAGACTACAATGTCAACTATGGTCCATGCTTAATGGCAAAGCCCTAGGATGCATTTATCAATTGCAGTGAATGTGCCACACTAATGAGGGATGTTTATGTGGGAAGTTGTGGGAGGTGTGTGAAGTGGGGCATGTGGGAATCCCTATACTATTTGTGTGTAACATTTATGTAATTCAAGTATCTTTTTAAAAATGAAACAATTAAAAAAAAAAAGAAATGAAGAGTGCAAGGCATGATGTATGTGTGTATGTGAAATTTCTCCTAAAGTCAACTGTGTACATAAAATAATAGCATTGTATTTTCAGGTGTGTAGTATAGAAGTGTATATATGAAAGTAAAATGAATGTAAACAATGGCTAAAATGATTAGGAGCAAATGAAATTAAAATTTTATACATTTTTTACATTTTAAATGAAGAGATATAATATTTTTTTTTTCCTAGAGAAGTTGTAGATTTTAGAAAAAGCATGTGTAAAGTGCAGACATCCCATATAGACCCACACAAACACAAGTTTTCCTATTAATAACTCTTTACATTAGTGTGGTGCTTTTGTTAAAATTGTTGAAACAATATTATGAATATACTGTTAACTGCCATCCATAGTTTGCCTTATGCTTCACTGTTTTTTTCACTGTTGTGAATTACAGCTCTGTGATTTTTAAAAAATTTTTACTTAATAAAATATATACAACAAATAATTTTCTTTTTTAATCACTTGCAAATATACAATTTAGTGGTATTAATAATATTCTCAATATGGTGCTACCACCCCCACCATTCATTACCAAAATTTTCTATCACTGAAAACAGAAACACTATATAATTTATTCAATAACTCTCCATATACCAACCAAACCAGGGCCCTGGTAACTTTTACTGTAGTTAAGGATTCTATAAATTTGCATATCATTTTTATTTTTTAACAATGAGATCGTAGAACATTTGTCCTTTTGGGCCTAGCTTATTTCACACAACATGGTGTCTTCAAGTTATTGCATGATATAGCATGTATCAGAACTCCATTCCTTTTTATGGTTGAATAATATTCTCTTGTATTATATATCAAATTTTTGTTTATCCTTTCATATAATGGACACTTGGGTTGCTTCCATTATTTTATAATTGTGAATAATGTTGCTGTGAGCATTATTCTCCAAATATCTGTTCAAGACACTGATTTCAATTCTTTAGTGTATATATATCTAAAAATGGAAATGATGGGTGATATGGTAATTATATCCTTAAATTTATGAGGATCCATCTAAATGTTTTCCACAACAACTGCAACAGTACCCTTTTACATTCTCTCAAACAATGGGCAAGTGCTCACATTGCTCTGCATCATCGCCAAAACTTATTTTTTTGTATTTTAAAGTAAGCATTCTAATGGATATAAAGGAATTTTATTGCACTTTTGAGTTGCATTTCTCTAATAGTAATTGTGTTCTGTATGTTATCATGTGCTTACTGGCCACTTATATGTTTTCTTTGAAGAAAAATCTATTTCAAGTTTTGCCCATTTTTAAAATAGTGTTGTTTGTCTCTCTGTTAAGTTGTGAGATTTCTATATATATTCTTGATAATAAGTCATCATCTGATACATTATTTCCAAATATTAGATTTTCACAAAAATTGTCTCATGCATCTGTGGGAATCCACAAGTCCAAATCCTGCAGTGCACTTCACAAGCTGGGAGGTACTATGAAGGTTTTCAATGAATTCCCCAGAATAATCTGCCTGGCTGAAGTGGCAATAGAAATTATTTCTTCTGAATGCTGAATAATCACGTCTTTTAAAGCTTTCAACTCATTGAATGAGTCATCTCTTGATTTGAAGACAATCTTATCGATTGATTGTAGATATAATCAGTAATAGATGCAATCACCATATTGATGGTCTAAGTCCACAAAAAAGCTTCACCATAACAATGAGGCCAGTGCTTGCTTCTCCAAACAACTGGACACCATTGCCTTGCCTAACCATCATAGTGAATGGTAGAGGTCCACATATAATCTTTTGCATAATTATGCACTTTTTGAAATAATATTTTTATTAAAGAGACTTTCCCCATTGTGTGTACATGTTACCCTTTTCAAAATTCAATTGGATAGACATGAGGGTTTATGTCTGAACTCCCAATTTAATTCCATTGATCTATATGTTTGCCCTTGTGCCAATATCATGATGATTTGATTACTTTAGCATTTTAATGAATTTAAAATTGGGAAGAGTTAGTACGCCAACATCCATCTTCTATTTCAGATATTTTTTGCTGTTTTCACCTTTACTATTCAATCAAAATTTGTTGATTGACTTTTCCATTTCTGCAAATATTTGCATTGGAATTTTTATTGGCATGGCATTGAATCAATAAATCACTTCGGGTTTAATTCACATTTTATCAGTATTTAGTTATTCAATCTGTGAACATGGTATGTCCTTCCATTTACTCAGAACTTCTTTGAATACTGTTATCAATATTTTGTAGTTTCCTGTGTATAAACTTTTACTTCCTTGACTAAGTTTAATCCTAAATGTATGGATTAGTTCAGTTGTTAATGTAAATGGTTTTTTTCTTGATTTCTACTTAAAATTGTTCACTACTGATGTATAGAAACATAACTAAATTTTCAAGTTCATTTTCTACTTTACCACCTTTTGCTGAATTAGCTCAGTAGCTCCTCTCTTTATTGTGCCTTTTTTCAGAATTTTGTATAAATAATTTCATGCCATATGCAAGTAGATAATGTGTTCCTTTATCCTTGCATTTTGGATGATTTTATTTCTTTTACTGGCCAAATTACTCTGGCTAGAACTTCCACTTAAATGTTGAATTACATTAGAATACCCTGGGAATGTAACTATGAATCTTGTCATCCCATGAGTCAAGACAAGGGAGTGTCATATGCCCCAGGGGGATGGGGAGGAAGGAACAGAAAAGATAAAAAATAAAAGAGGGTAATTGATGCTATATTAGTAGTAGGAAACTTTAACACAGCACTTCCAATAATGGATAGAACATCTAGTCAGAATATCAGTAAAGAACTAAAGGACTAAATGCAATACTAAACCAACTACACCTAATAGACAAACATAGAACACTGCACCTAAAGAAAACAGAAAAATATTATTCTCAAGTACACAAGGATAATTCTCAGGATGGATCATATATTGAGTAAAAAACAAGTCTCAATACATTCAGAATATTGAAATCATACAATGTATATTCTCTGATGAAAATGGAATGAAGCCAGAAATCAATAATAGAAGGAGAAATGGAAAAAGAACAAATATGTGGGAATTAACTACATAGTATTTAACAACCAATGGGTTATAGAAGAAATCAGAAGTGAAATTAGGAAATATCTTGAAGTGAATGAAAGTGAAGATAAAACCTCCCAAAACTTATGGGATGCACCAAAGGCAGTGATGAGAGATAAATTTATAGGTCTAAATGTTTATATAAAAAAGAAGAAAGACTTAAAATCAAAGACCTAAACACAAAATTAGAAGAACTAGAAAAGAAGAACAACTAAAGCCAAGGTGAGCAGAATAAAGGAAATAACAAAGATTAGAGCAGAGACAAAAGAAATAGGAAAAAAAAAAAAAAAAAACACTACAGAGAATCAACAAAACAAGAGTCAGTTCTTTGAAAACATCAATAAAATTGACAAACCTTTAGCTAGAATGACAAAGAAAGAGAGGGGATACAAATAATGAAAACAGAAATGAAAAAGGAATCATTTCTTCTTATCTGGCTTAAATAAAAGTGACTATAAGAAGATATTATAAAATGATATAATTCTAACCTGCTCTTCATAATCTACCAACCTGTTAACCCTGCACCACCAACCCAGTAATATCACTACCCACCTGTCATATCTTTCAATATGCAGCTATACTCTATCCCTTTACCATAGAATATTTCTCTTTATTTTGAGTCACACTGACACCATAAGCCATACAGAATGTTGGCAAATCCTTTTAAGGCCTTCAAATAATTGGATGATACATCACTAATTGCTGATGGTAATCTTCTTTGTTTTTAATATATTAAAAGATGCTTAGGTTTCATAAATGTTACACAAAAATAACAGGGATTCCCATGTTCCCCACTTCCCACACCTACCACAACTTCCCACATAAACATCTTTCATTAGTGTGGCACATCATCTGCAACGGATTTACACATTCTGGGGCTTTGCCACTAAGCATAGACCATAGTTCACATTGTAGACCACACTGTCTCCCACATAGTTCTGCATATTATATGCTGATATAAAATGGCCTATATCTGTCATTGTAATGTCACTCAGGATAATTTCCAAGTCCTGAAAAAGTCCCTGTATTTCAACTGCATTTCCCTCTCCCTGCCCTGAAAGTGTCCACTTGTTACTGGCTCCACATCATTGTTGTAATTTCTTCCATGTCTTGAAATACAATATGTCTACAACAGAATACCAGTAAGTCCAACTTAGTCCATACCTATTCCCCCAGTCAGGAGGAGCCTGGGACAGGGACGTCCACTCCACCTCCAAGTGACAGGGGCCTTATATCCCATGGATAAGGTGGATGGGTTTATCCTGCTTGCAGATTTAGACTCTCTCCATTCCCTGAGATGATAATTGTCCATCATCATCTACTTGCCAGGTGACTTGGGTAAGTCCATTGAGCTGTAGAGTAGGAGTTGCAGCTCCACCAAGATTCCAGACACAGCTGGCACATGGGCAGGACAAAGCCTCCAGTATCTGGAAGGACACCCACAAACTCCAGTACCACATATAGGTTTGAAGAGAAGGGACTGATGGGCCATATGCAAGGAGGACTTATTTGAGTCCAACACTGTCACTCTGAGGAGCACAGATTCCAAAGTATAGCCCACTGGTAAGGCATCAATCTCTGGAGCTATCCCCCATTACATAGGACCTGGGTGTCTCCAGAGCCCTCAGGAACCCTTCCTTTTGGGGTCATATCCACTTTGGTGTTCTATGAGATCCTACTGAGGTGTGCATAAGTGTTACCTCTGGGATGACCATCCAACTCTCTTTGAAGTCTCTTAGCTACATGAACTCATTTGTCTTTACATTTCCCCCTTTTATTCAAGGTCTTTTTCCAGTCATATTGCCGGTTGACACTTGGTATTAATCCCTCGTTGCCACGGAGGCTCATCCCCGGGACACATGTCCCATGTTGGGGGGAAGGTAATGTATTCATATGCCGAGTTTGGCTTAGAGAGAGGCCACATTTGGGCAACAAGGAGGCTCTCAGGTGGCAACCCTTACGCACCCATAACAGTAGGCTAAATTTCAATTATGAGAAGAAAGACTCATAAGGCTCATCAATAACAAGAACTCAATAGTAGAAAATCCTCCTTTGCCAGACACTGCCCCTGCATTTGGGGGACAGTTCCTGCTCACTTGGAGAATGTGGCAGAAGTCTCCAGACTGGGAATTCAGTATTCTATCATTTATTGAGTGATTCTCCACTCACTGTGACAATGCCACAGCCCTTGATCATTTGAACAGTTTTATATATCTTTCATGTATATTCAGGTGAAATTCCACCCATGAAACACCCATCCCTGACAACCCCCACCAATAATCTTCTTCCCACCCCATTGTAACCCTTCTGTGATCTAAAACATCCTTGAAGATGAAGTCCATATAATAGCCAAATACAATTAATAGGAAGATGAAATAATAATGATACATTTAAATGTAAGAGAAAAGAAATGGAAAAAAATTAAATTAAACTAAAGGATTGGGATATTCCAAAAATGGGAAAAAAAAATCTTTAAAAAAATTTTAAAGCACTTTTCCTTTTATCACTGCATTATCGCCTGTCCAGTCTCTACCAAGGGACCTTCCTTCTCTCACTCCCTAGTGTCTCTCAAATTTTCATTTAATTTTCAAAGAAGTTTTAGGTCACAGGAAATTCACACACAGAATAATAGAGACTCTCATATACCCAACCTCCTCCCCCTTTCCTCACCCCATATTAAAACCTTTTTGTATGTGGATGGTAGCTTTGTTATAACTGTTATACAGATAGTGAAACATATCTACTAAACTTTGTCAATGGTTTACAGTATAGTTTACAATTTAGATGGTACAGTTTTATCAATTTTGATGATATTTACCATGTCCTTTGTCCTTCACTGAAAGGTAATAAAAAACATTTCCCCCTATGGCTAAATACCTCCTGTTTGATCTATTCTGTTCTTCCTTCCCCATCCCCCTGGGGCATATGAAACCCTCATGTCTTGACTCATTGGATGAAAAGATTCATACTTACATGCAATAAGAGGTCTTGACACACTGATTGTCCTCCCCATTGGATCCACCCTTGCTTATAAGAGACAACCACCTGTCTGTTTCTGGGTCAATCAGCCCTCCCAAAGATGGTGGTCCATCTCCTTCCTACTAACCATATGGACCCCCACTCCATGACACAACATATTATTACATGATGAACACCCACACACTCCCCAGAAGCTTAATCCAGATGCACCCCATCCTGAATGCCCCCCCCAATCAACACCCTAAACCAGTGACACTACCTTGTCATATTGCCATAAGAGCATTCTCATTCCAGCACCTTCAAACTCATACCCACAAAGCCCGTGTTCACCTGGTCCCTCTCCTATCTCTACCTCCAGTATCATGGGTATTCTAACCTGCCCTTCCTAATCTACCCAGGTGTCAACCCTGCACAACAAAACCAAGAAATATCAGTACCCACCTGTCCGATCTTTCAATATGAAACTATACTCTCACTTTACCATAGATTATGTCCGTATGGGTGATGGCTCATAACCCTTTCTTCTCTTTCTCTCTCATTTTAACCGATCTTTCAGACAATGGTTCTCAGAGACTTCTTGCTTTCCTCAATTCAAATCAGTAAAGTCATGTACTGTTCATCCTTCGATGCTTGGCTTTGTTCATTCAACATAAGGTCTTCAAGATTCACCCTTGTTATTCCATGTGTTAGCACTTTATTCCTTCTTACAGGTGAATAACATTCAATTGTAAGTATGTACCACATTTTGTTTACCCATTCATCTGTTGATGGGCACAAGAGTTGATTCCAACTTTGGGCAATAGTGAACAATGC
>JAKSZT010050948.1:3836962-3850753 GCA_026826555.1 Tolypeutes matacus
AAGGAAAACAGAAAACATGGTCCCCAAAATTCTGAAACCCAGAAGGGCATACTTCATTAGATTTCAAGGTCAAAGAGTCATCTATATATCAATTTATTCTCAGGGCTTGATGGAGAAGCAGCCCCACATCTTCCAAGCACTTGCACAGAATCCCTGTTTATTACAGTACACAAGATGCATCTTCTAGGGCTTACCTTCTGCTCTGCTGTTCATCACTGTTCCCAAAATGGATCGAATTGAAATGGATCATTGCTAGAGATGTGCAGAATATACATTGGTGTGGAGAGAAAGCTCTATTTGCCAAGGTGATTTGTAAATATAACTTAACCCATATTTAAGTCATCTGGAAATATTTGAAATCAAATAATTTTCACACTGATTTTCATTGATATTTAGTAAAATCTTTTGCTTGAAATTTGATTGTTCCTACTTTATAATTATGACTATTAAACAAAAGCATCTCATGGACATTATAGCAAATTTGAAAATAACTCTCTGGTTGTACTTTCTGCTATAAAAATTCTGGATGTAAACACCACAATATTCATTTATTTTTGTGAATTTCAGTATGATATATTATGAAAGCAGGTGGTAGAAATTTAACATTAAAAGAATTGGAAAATAAAACATGCAACTTGGCAGGGGTTTTGTTTTGCTTTGCTTCATATTTTGCATGTTTTACATGAATTTTGTAGCCAAGAGGGAATGAACATTTATTCATTTAGTTTATGCAGGAAGTGGATCCTCTTGGGCCCAACTTCACTACCATTTCCTATTTCATCACTGTCTAGACTATCATTAAGCCATTCCAAGAAAGCAATATGATATCATTCTGCAGACTCTATTTTTACAGATATTGCTTGGAGCACCTGTAAATATAAACTGGGAAGACTGGATTGCCATTAGTTTGGAGCCATATAGTATTCCAATGAAGGATGTGACTGAAATAAGGATTTTTGTATTGAAGGGCTTCACAGATAATGTAGAGCTGAAAGTCTCCCTGGTTTATAATTTTTGTAATTCATAGCAATCTATCTTTTTACTATTATAAGATATTTGGGACTGGCAGTATTGGTCATTGGGGATTCCAGCTCCACAACCCCATGTGCTATTCTCTGAGTGTGTTGCATTTTGGATACCTGCTATTCTTCACTTATCACCCTCAAAATATTGGTCAATTTCTTGGCAGCAGATGCAATGAAAAAAAATGTTTTAAAGAAATTAGTTCTTAATGAAAGTGCCTTTATAACAGTGTGAAACTCAAAAGAAGGTGGAGGTTAGTTTATATCTCTGCAGTGAAAAACTAGGCAATAACATGTCTATTACTTAATACTATTTACATATTCAAAATATTTCCAAATAAAGCTTTATTCAGTCTTTCAATACAGTATTTTACAAATGTAAATAAATTACATCAGTTATATGCCCATTTCTGTGTTCAAACTGGTCCATATTAAATATTCATTGATAAACTTATATTGATATTATTAGTTTATGTGTAACTTGATTGTCATTCTCTATAATTAGAGATCATGTCCTCAGGATTTGTTGGCTTCATATAACATCACATTGATATAGTAAGTACTCAGCTTTTTTAATGAAGTTATTTGCTCTTCCTGAATCCTTATGAAAGACCTCCCAAGTATTTTCTTACACCATGTGCACTCATACAGTCACATCCATCCTCTAGAGGTGCCCTTTGCAATGTTTGAGAAAACACCAAGATTTTTATTCCATTATTTCCTACATACTATTCAGTCACACATAAGGATTAGATTGATTCAGAATATATACAAAATAGTTTGAGGTGATATGGTAATTTTATTTAGTGTGTAATTAAAGCTTTGGATAAATGAATTAAAGTATATTCATTTAAGCCTCATTTATTAAGCTTTGTTTATTTTTGTTCTAACATTTGTTGACTTGGAGTGATATCAATAATGAGAATATGTTTTCTTTAAATGAAAGTTACTATTTCCAGTGTGAAATTGATATACAATAAAAAATTTTCAGGACCTCAATCTCTAGTCGTTTATACAAGAATAATTCATATATCTCAAATGGAAAAACCACATTTGAAATCATAGTCTGGTTTAAATATACTCAAAATTTCTCTAAAAGCAACAACAACAAGTTGAGAATGAGCTTTAGCCTGATAGTGGGCAATAGTAGGGACCAAATGCTTAACAATGGGTCACCAAGTTACCATGAGACTTTAGTTACCCATCATGAAATAGATTTTGTCTGACCCAGCAGCCATAATGTTGGATGTGTTCAACAGCACTCCACCAAAAAATGGAAGTGGTATATATGAGATAGGGCTTGAGCAGGTCCTGATGGTACAAGTAAGTTACATGTGGTAGTGGCCAAGATGCCCATGACCCTCACTCCTACCACATTTCTTTTATACCCATAGGAAATGTTTAGAGTTGAGAATATGTTTTTCTGGGATACATACAACTTCAAACCACCACAACACTAAAAATTTTTAAATTCCAGATTATCTAAAAATTAAAATTTCCAAGAGCTCACATGAAAGATGAGGTTGGAAATATCCAATAAATCAGAATAAAAGGAGGATATTAGGTTGAGTGAAGCAAGCTGGACCCAAAGGACCAATACTGTATAGTTGAGTTATTATGAACTAAATATATTGTGTAAACTCTTGGAGTTAATAATTAGAATATAGGTCACCAGAAATAGAAAAACAGTAGCAATTGGGAAGCTAATGGTTAATTTGTGCAGAATTGGTAAAGGTTTTGGAAATTAATAGAAATGGTCAAAATATAGTGCTTGTAACTAGCAGAGCTATTATGTGGGTACGACAGTGGTTGAAAGGGAAAGGTTAAGGTCATGTACATTACTAGAAGGAAAGCTTAAAAATGTAACATTGGACTGTATAACATAGTGAAGCTTCAGGGAAAATACAAATATGGGTAATATTGTATATATAAGATTGCTTTTACAATAATTGCAAATAAAAACAAACAAATTGCAATAAATAAATATTGTATAAACATATTTGAAACCTCATACTAAAGTGATTTTATTTGGTATTGGTATATAATAAGTAAAGGTAGCTATATAATGATCTTGTATTAACTCTTAATTATAGTTTTCAGTAAATTTTCACTTGAAAACAAACTGGGCACTTTTGTGTATTAGCTAAGCAATTAAAACTTTATTAGTAACAGTAATATTTCTAAGTTTTCCCACTTTTCTAGCAGTTGAACTAATTTCATGTGGTTTCTTCTATACATTAAATTGAAATGCAAGATAGAATTGAAACTTAAAGACTTATTTTTAGGTTACCTTTCACAGTTATTAAATTTGTAACAAGCAAAACCCAAATTTGATTTACAAGTTCCTAGTCATGGGCAGTGTTTTAGTAAGAGTTCTCTAGGGAAACAGAATTAACAGTAGATATCTGTCAATAATATAAGATTTTATATGCATCTTTCACATGACTGTGGGGATGCAAATGTCCACTTTCCACAGTCAGGCTACCAACCAGGGGTTCCAATGAAAGTCATTGATGAGTTTCTGGGAGACATTAACTGTCCAAAGATGAGCCTGGAAATTCTCTCTGAATGCTGAAATCACTTCCCCTTTTAAGGCATTCAACTGATTGGATAAAACATCCCTCGTTGTTGACAGCAATCTTGCTGATTGATGTAGATATAATCAGCTATCTATTCAGTAAACTCACTGATGACTGAAGTCCATAAATGACATTGTATTACAATTAGCCCAGTGCTTGCTTGAACAAACAACTGGATACAATTAGTTGGCTGAATTGACACATTAGCCTAACCACACAGTCCACTTCTTGTCAACTTGGCAACCTTACACATTACCTTAAACCATACTTAGTCTCTAAGTAAAAACAATAACAGACATGCATAAATATATATATTTCCACCTAATAGTGTTCACCTCTCTTGTGTACAACAGAAAATGCATTAATTCCCTACATAATAGGGTGCAAGTGCTTGGGTAATATTCACTCTTATACTTGACATCCTTAAATATTATGACATGAAACTAATACAACTTTTCAGATGATACAGGATGAGGTTGGAGAAGAAAACAAAGAAATTAATTTTGGGAAGATACAGACAAGATGGTATCAGTTTAAGTGTGGACTCACCATCTCTCTTGCAAAAATATGGCTGAGTAGAGGCAAGATGCTGTCAGAGAGCAGGAGTCTTCAGGACATTGATCTGGAGAAAGCTGGACAAAGAGATAAATTGCTCAATGTAAAATGCTAAATTTCTTGCCCTTGAGGTTGGAAACTGTGCTATGGCTAAGCCCCACTCTCAAGGCAAAGACCCTGTGAGCATCAAGGCCCAACTCCACAGCCACCTCTGTGGGAGGGAACATTCTCCAAAAGAGGGAGGGATCTGGCAAAGGGTGGAGAGGGGTTTCCTTTCTGTGGGCTTGGCTGCCTGGACCCTGTTTGAGCTTTGAGGAACATACCAGCTGGCACAAGGTGGCACCAGGAAGAGGGGAGAGGTGAACATGTGGAGGCAGCCTGATTTACCTAAACACCCTTGGATAGAGGAATTTAGTCCTGAAGAAGATGGACTCAGGCAATTGACTAGTCCTGTGCAGAAAACTATCAAAATTTCAACTCCCCAAACGGAGGCAGGAAGTAGGAAGGGCTTAATAAGCTTCCAAGAGCCTACTTAGAGTCCCCTGAAAGGAGAGAGTGGTCTGGAAGAAGGCTGAGAGTCATTTTTCTGTAGTGAGTTCAGTCATCAGGGTCCCATTTTGAATTTCAAAAGGGAACTAAACCTGAGTGTGATGGTTAGGCTAATGTGTCAACTCAGTCAAGTAGTTGTGTTCAGGTATTTGTTCCAGCAAGCACTGGGCTAATTGTAATACAAGAGCATTTATGGACTTCAATCACCAGTGAGTTTACTGCATGGATGGCTGATTACATATGCATCAATCAAGGAGATTACATTATCAATGGGTGGTGCTTTCATCCAATCAGTTGAATGACTTAAAAGTGGAAGTGATTTCAACATTCAGAGAGAATTTCCCAGCTCATCGTTGTACAGGCAACTTCTCCCAGAAACTCATCAACAACCTTTCATCGGGCTTTCATCAGAGCCACTGGTTTGCAGCCTGCCTGCAGAACCTGGACTTGTGCATCCCCACGGTCATGTGAAAGACTCTTTTAAAATTTCATATTATTGATAGCTAGCTCCTACTGATTCTGTTTCCTGAGAGAACCCTGACTAATACACTGAGCAAGATAGGTGATGAGGAATCCCCTCACACTATTGCATCCTGCTGCCCTGTGATAGAAAGCAATAATAGAAACAGGGCAAGGACAGACTCCTAATCAGCAGGAATTTATCCAACTGCAAAGAGTCAAGCCTGCCCAAGGGAAAGTGACTGTATTGCTTTCTGAAGAGCTAACTGACAGAACAAGAAAATACAGCTCTGTGTAGGAGTTGCCCCCTTGAATTTATGAGGTTTTTAGTTCAATTCCCAGCTCCTATTAGAGTAGTGATCCACTGGGATATCAAACATCCAGCTGAATTATTGATGTGGAAGACAGTATATCTTAAATCAGATAGCAGAACAGATATATGAAAAAGTTAGAAAAACTCCAGCAGGGACTTAGGTATTTGAATGACAATGTAAAATGCAAAAACATATGCATTATAGGCATCCCTGAGGGAGAAGAGAAGGGAAAGGGGACAGAAGAAGGAAATAGTTTGAAAACATCCCAACCCTATTGAGGGAGATGGATGTACATATCCAGGAAGTGCAGCATACCGCAAAGAATATAAATCCCAACAGACCTACTGCAAGATATATACTTGTCCAACTCTACAAAGCTCAAGACAAAGAGAAAATACTGAAAACAGCAAGAGAAAGAGAACCATCACATACAAGGGAAGCCCAATAAGGTTAAGTGCTGATGATTTCTCATCTGAAGCCATGGAGGCAAGAAGGAAGTGGTATGACATAGTTAAGGTACTAAAAGGAAAAAACTTCCAGCCAAGAATTCTCTATCCAGAAAAGCTGGCATATAAAAATGATGGAGATGTCAATACATTAAAAGAGAAACAAAATGAAGAGTATACCAATAAGAAACCTGTTGTTCAAGAAATACTAAAGGGAGTTCTGCATGTTGAAAGAAAAAAACAGGAGAGTTGGAAGAGAGTGTAACAACTAAACAACTAACACCTAAAAACAACTAAAAAGACAAAACAACTAGAAAGACAAAACTAAACTAAAAAGACAAAAAGAGAAGTAAAAATCACATGATATACATAACCCGAAGAAAATATGGCTAATGTAAGTAATTCCTTGAGAGTAATAACAGTGAATGTTAATGAATTAAACTCATCAGTCAAGAGAGACAGATTGGCAGAATAGATAAGGAAATATGACCCATCTATATGTTGTCTACAAGAAACCCAACTTAGATCCAAGGATTCAAGGAGGCTGTTAGTGAATGGTTGGAAAACAATCTTTCAAGCAAACAATAACCAAAAAATCATGGGCCCATCACCCTCAAAGGACTTACACATCCTGGGGCCTTGTCATCAACCATATACCACAGTTCACATCGTAGACCACACACTCTCCCACACAGTTCTGAATGGTGTGTGCTGATTTAAAATGGCCTACATTTGTTGCCACAACGGCACTCAGGACAACTTCCAAATCCCAAAAAAAGCCCCTGTATTTCAACTGCTCATCCCCTCCCTACCCCAAAAGTGTCCAGTGGCCACTGGCTCCACCTCACTGTTATAATTTCTTCCATTGCTAGAATCACCATATTTGTACAACAGAATACCATCAAGTCCACTCTAGAATCCTGGTAGGATCTGTGTAATATTTTAGGTAATCTAAGCATCTCTTAAAAAATATATAACATTTTTGTAAGCAAATGCACATATATGCATATATATTTATAAATCATTTTGCAAATGTTGGTATGTATTGTGAAAATTTTGATTTTTACCCACAATAAAAAAAAATAAAAATAATAAAAAAAAAATCATGGGAGTAGCTATACTGATTTCAGCCAAAATAGACTTTAATTGCAAAATTATCATGAGACAAAAAACATACACTATATATTAATAAAAGGAATAACTTTCAAGAAGAAATAACAATCAAAAAGATTGATGTACCTAACCAAGGAACCTCAAAATACATGAGAAAAACACTGGAAAAATTAAGTGTAGAAAGAGATGCCTCTGCAGTTATAGTTGGGAACTTTAATACACCCTTATCACCATTAGACAGAAAATCTTGATGGAGCAGAGAATCAATAAAGAAACAAAGACCTTGAATAATACGTTAGAGGATCTGGATTTAATAGTCATATACAGAACTCTACATCCAAATACAGTGGGATAGCACTAAAGATGTAAATAACTTATACACAGAAACCTACACAACACTGTTAAAGAAATCAAAGAAGACTTAAAGAAGTGAAAGAATATTCCTTGTTTGTGGATAGGAAGACTAAACATCATAAAGATGGCTATCCTACCCAAACTAACTTAGAGATTTAATGCAATCACACACAAAAAATCAACACAGGATTTTTTACTAAATTGGAAAAATTATGAAATTGATTTGGAAAGATGAAAGGCCCCAAATAGCCAAAGACATATGGAAAGAGAGAAATGAAATTGGAGGAATCACATTACTTGACTTTAAAACATCCTACAAAGCTACAGTGGTCAAAACTGCATGGTATTGGCACAATGATAGACATACTGACCAAAGGAACTCAATCGAGTGTTCTGACATAGATCCACACATATACAGTCATCTGATATTTGACAAGGCCATGAAGCCCCCTCAACTATGAGAGAATGTCCTCTTCAAAAAATGGTGTTTGGAGAACTGGGTATCCATATTCAAAATTATGAGAGGAACACCACCTCACACCTTACACAAAAATCAACTCAAGATGAGCAAAGATGTAAATATAAAAGCTAAGACCATAAAGACCTTGGAAGGTAACGTAGGGAAGCATCTACAGGATCTTGTAATAAGAAATGGCTTCATGAACTTCATACCCAAAGAATGAACAGTGAAAGAAAAAATATATAAATGGGACCTCCTCAAAACTAAAACCCTTTGCATGTCAAAGGAGTTTGTCAAGAAAGTGAAAAGACAGCATACTCAATGGGAGAAAATATTTGGTAGCCATATATCTGATAGGAGCCTAATATCCAGCATATATAAAGAAATCCTATATCTCAAAAATAAAAAGTCAAACAACCCGTTTAAAAATGGTGAAGTGATTTGAACAGACACTTCCCCAAAGAAGAAATACAAATGGCTAAAAAGCACAGGAAAAGATGCTCAACATCACTAGCTATTAGGTAAATGCAAATCAAAACTACAATAAGATATCATCTTACATCCATTAAACTGTTGCCCATTTAAAAAACAGAGGAGTGCAAGTGTTGGAGAGGAGGTGGAGGAATGGGAATCCCTATCCACTGCTGGTGGGAATGTAGAATAATCCAGCCATTGTGGAGGACACTGGTGGTTCCTCAGAAAACTAACTATAGATCTGCCATTTGAACAAGCAAGTCCACTGCGGGGTATATATTCAGAAGAACTGAAAGCAAGGACACGGACAGATATATGCACACCAATGTTCATAGCAACATTATTCACTATTATCAAAAGTTTGAATCATCCCAAATGCTCATCAACAGATGAATGGATAAACAAAATGTGGTATATACATAAAATGTAATATTACTCAGCTGTAAAAAGGAATAAAGAACTAACACATAGGATAACATGAATGAATATTGAGGACTTATGTTGAGTGAAGCAAGTCAAGCATTGAAGGACAAATATTATGTGAACTCTCTGATATGAATTAAGCAAATTGAGGCAACTCAGATAGCTAGAGACTGGAAAATAGGTTTACAGGAAATAGAAAGGGAAAAAAAGGTTGTGAGACAATGCTCATATGGGCAAAATCTATGATAATATGAAAGCAAGTTGTGTACTGAAGGGATATGACAGGGGTGGAAGGATACTATTGGGTTGGGTGGTTCAAATTTGACAGTGGTGTAGGGCGCATAGGCTGGGTTGGGCAGTCCATTGAAATGGGGGAAGGGTGGGGGAGGGATCAGGTGAACACTGGGGATTGGTGGGTACTTTGGTGAAACTACAATGTTGAGAAAAATCTTTTGGCAATATAACAAGAAAGGCTTACTGATTCATGGTGTTGAAGGGGGCATTTGGGACAGGGTACACCTGGGCTATCTTCTAGACAATGTGTGGATGATCATTTTGTCATAGTGTACTGTATCAGTGGAGGGAGAGCCACATAATGAGTGGGAAGGTGTTGGATTCCCATCATGGGGAAGCCCAATATGTTCTCAGAAGGGAAGGTGTCTCTCAAGAATATGGGCATTTCCTAATAGGGGAAGACAAACTACTGTGTCAAGCCTTCAGCATTGTAGCAAATATCTATGAATCTTGTCCTTCAAGGAGTGAAGCCTGGTTGTTGTCATGGATACTAAGGGGAGGGGAAGGGAGGAATAGAATAGATGGAAGAAGGGGTATTTAAGGGGCAATGGAAATGTTTTGCATGATCTTGCAGTGATGGATACAGGCCATGTTAAATTTCATCAAAAATTATTAAAAGTTTATGGTCTAAAATGTAAACCATAATGTAAACTATTGACCATGTTTAGTAGCTATGTTTAAATATTTGTACATCAGTTGTAACAAATGTACCATCCACATGTAAAAAGGTTATTAATAGGGAAGGGTAAAGGGGGGGACATTGGGTATATGGGAATTCCTTATGTTCTGTGTGTCTTTACAGTGACCTAAAACTTCTTTGAAGACAAAATGAAACAAACTAAAACACTGGGGAGAAATGGAAGAAAATGCCATACAGTACAACAGATATTACAGTGATGAAAGGCCAAACATAAAAAAAATTTTATTTCATTTTTTTCATTTTTTAAAATACCCTAATTTTTTAACTTTATTTGTTTAAGTTTCTCTAAATTATTATGTATTTTATTTCCTATGTTTAAAATTATCATTATTATTTCATTTTCCTATTAATTGAATTTGGCAATATTCTTGGCTTCATATTTGAAGTTTTGGATCACTGAAGGGTTACAAGTATGCCAGAGGATGACCAATTGTGAGAGGTGTCAGTGATGGGGGATATATGGGAGAAAATTCACCTGGACATATATATATATAAGGTATATAAATATGTTCAAATGTTCATGGGGAATTGCCACTGTGGGTAGAAATTCACACAAAAACTGAATGATTATTGAATCCCCATCCTGGGAAGCCCTGCCACATTCTCTAATGGAAGAGCAACAATAATCCAAGTACAGGGGCAATGACTAGTGAAGAAGGATGGTTCATTGATGGGCCCTTGATATTGATGACTATGGTTATGAGCCTTTTGCTTTTGAATTTGCAACTTAGTCTAGTGTTGTAGGGTGCCTAAGAGTTACCCCCTGAGAGCCTACTTTTTGCTCAAATGTGGGCTCTCTCTATAAGCCAAACTCAGCATATAAATGCATTACCTTCCCCCAGCGAGGGACATCACTACCAGGGATGAGCCTCCCTGGCACCAAAGGATTACTACCAAAGCAGCAGCTGGTGATACAACTAGTAAAAGTTCTTGAATCAAAGGGGGAAATGACCAAGACAAATGAGTTTTTATGGCTAAGAGACTTCAAAGTAAGTTGGGGGGTCATCAGAGAGGTAACACCTATGCACATCTCAGCAGAATCTCATAGATGGCCAAAGAAGATACTACCTCAAACAGTGGAGCTCCTGAGGGCTCCAGAGACACCCAGGTCCTATGGTCATGGCAGATAGCTCTGGAGTTTTGTGCCTTGTCAGTGGGCCCTACTTTTGAGATTTTGCTCCTGAGGGTGACAGAATTGGACTGAGATATGACTCCTCTATGCATGCCTTTTCTATCTCTTTTATTTGAACCTATAGTTGGTGCTGGAGTTTATAGGTGTATGTACAAAAAACATGAATCTCTGGGCTGTCCATGTGCCAGCTGGGCCCTGAGCCTCAGCAGAGTGACAAAACCTACCCTCCAGTTCATTGTACTCACTGAGGGGAATTAACAATGAGTTAAGGATGGACAACCACCATACCAAGGAACTGAGAGAGTCCACAGCTGCAAGCAAGAGAGTACCATCCATCAGCCATATGGGACTGAAGTCCCCTCTCATTTAGAGGTGGAATGGGCATCACCATCCCAGAATCCACAGGATTGGGGCATTAAATATGGGCTAGAATAGACTTACTGGTATTCTACTATAAATTTATTGTGATTCTAGCAATGGAAGAAATTATATCATTGATGTGGAGACAGTGCTCACTGGAGGGGCTGAAATCAAGGAGAAGGAAAATGGTGTAATATTGGGGCATTTTCAGGACTTGGAATTGATGTGAGTGACATTGCAATGATAGATACAGGGCATTATATATCCTGCCATAACTTGCAGAATTGAGTGGGAGATAGTGTAAACTACAATGTAAACTGTAATCCATGCTTAGTGTGGCAATTCTCCAAAATGTGCTCATCAATTGCAATGAATATACCTCATATTAATGAAAGAAGTTGTTAATGTAGGGAAATTGGGATGTCTGGGGATTGGGGTATATGGGAATCCCTTATATTTTTTTATGTAACATTTTATGTAATCTAAGTATCTTTTTAAAATAAATAAAAAATATATTTAAAAGTAAGTCCCAACGATATGATATCTATATGAAAAAAGAAAATAATAAAAAGATGTACAGAAAACAGTGAGGGGCCACTGTCTCAACCTCATTCCCAGCAGTGGAGAAAGTGAGGCTTATTTAAGACACAGCAAATTCACAGTATTGCTGAAATGCAGCTCCTCCCAAAGAAAAGGGGCAGGTACAGCCAGGCACACACTGTGGCTTTTGCATAACACATTCAGGGTACTGGATTCCAGCTTCACCCAGGACAGAAAGCAGCTCACAGTCTCTGTTTCAGCTTCACCCAATGCAGGAGGGTAAGAGGGGCAGATTTACAGACACAATAACTGCTCACTGTGGTGAGGAAAAATTTGCTGAAAGGAGGCTCTTTCCCAAGAAAAGAAAGGGTCATGAAACAGAGCAGTTGCAGCTTTTAAGTAGAGAATCCAGTTCCCTGGGTATGGGGTCTGAGCATCAGTTTCAGCCTACCCAGGCAAAAAGCAGTTATCAGGCTGTGTTGCAAACATACCTCAATAAGAGTGGAGTGAGTTGAATATAAAGACACATGATACCACATGTGACAGTTTGAGAATATGTTTGTGAATCACAAAAAGATAAAGATTATGTTTATAAAGTTATCTATTCCTCTGCGTGTGACACCCTTTGATTTTATTAAGTTCACTAAGGAACCACTGATTAAGTTTACCTGATAAAATTAATTTAGAGCTTTTGATTTGACCATATCAGTAAGGTGTGTCGCAGTATGAGTCACTACCAACTTGGCAGTCTTATGTAAATAGACACTCACACAAGAAGACACACAGAGGAGAGAACTTTGTGATTTTTGATCCTGTCTTATTGACAGAAAGAAGAAGGTTCAAACTGCTAAAACCCTGGGAGAGTTGGACCATTTGCCTGATAGATTACAGCTGACCTTGGAAAGAGAACTGAGAATGATATAGAAGTTTCAGAAAGAAATGAGCCCTATGTCAAGAGGGAGAGGAAACCCTGAGATACAAACCCTATGCCAGCCTGCAACTGAGAGAGAGGAAGCACAGAAAGGAGAAGCCTGAACCCTCACAGAGATCAGCAACAAATTTTTCAACACATGGCAACTGACTTTGGTGAGAAAGCAAGTTTGAGTTGGATTCTTTAGGGCCTTGTAAATGAAACCTTTTTAAAAGGAATATACACACTTTATAAAACCCAACAGATTTCTGGTACTTTGCATAAGTACCCCTTTAGCAGACTAATACAGAATTTGGTACTGGGAGTGGGGTACAGTCTGATAAAAATATAAAAAATGTTGGAATGGTTTTATAAATGGGTAAGGGATATATATTGGAGGAATAGTGAGATGATTAATGAAAAAGGCCTAGATTGCTTTGAAGAAAGTGAGGGTAAGAATATGGAGCCTAAAGTTATTTCTGATAAGGCCTTAGAAGGAAATGATTAATATTGAAAACTGGAGGAAGGTGATCTGTGTTTTAAAATTGCAGAGAACTGAGCAAAACTTATGGCTGATGTTATATGGAAGGCAGAATTTGAAAATTATGAGGTTGTATATTTTGCTGAATGGCTTATCAAAGCAAATTTGGAGCATGCAGCCTGGTTTCTCCTTGCAACTTATAGCAAAATGTGAGAGGAAAGAGATAAGCCGAGAACTGAATTTTTGGATACAAAGAAATCAGAGACTGATTCCAGAAATTTCAAGCCTTTGGAAATCAAGCCCCAGACAATAGTGCCCCATGTGAGGAATTAACTAAATTTGGAACTTGTAAGTCAGGATTGAAAATGCAGTTATCCAGGAAAAACTTGTGGAAAGTCTTAGTGTCTGATAGTTTGGACCCCTGTTTCCTGCATGCTAAACTGACAAACATTTTGTGAGATCAGTATGAATGAAAACACTGTCTGCTTGAACTAAAAGGGGCATGGAGAGGAGAGATGGAAAGGAAAACAGCTTTAAGAGGAAAACTATGGAAGCTGAGGTCTGGAATTATTATATCTCCTTGGGCCAAGAGAGGGACCCCACCCATGTGTACAAAGACGGTGAGT
>JAKSZT010050948.1:3850853-3866164 GCA_026826555.1 Tolypeutes matacus
CTTGGGCCAAGAGAGGGACCCCACCCATGTGTACAAAGACGGTGAGTTTGCCCCAGTATTTGTGGTAGGTGGCAGTTCCAGCCCACTGTTCAGGGAACATTTGGCTGCCCCAGGCTAGAGTGGAGCACGTTCCTCAGTGGTTGGAGAGAGTTAGGTCACCACTGTATTTCAACATGACCATTAGTACTGTCATTACTGTCTCAACTGCATGAATCACTGAGTATAAATAAAAGCAATGAGTTAGGCCATAAAATTTAAATATATAAAGTAATCAAAGATAAATTTGACAAAGCTCTTTTAAAATAAAATTAGTTCATGTGTGTGCTTGTATGTGTGTGTGTGTAATATTCATCTCTTTCAAAGAAGACTGTGAACACCTTGAGAAAGAAATTTGCTTATTCATATTTGTGTTCTTCACAGCCTCTAGCAAATGTATTGGGTAAAAAATACACAAGTAAATGTTTATCACATTTTGGAAAATGTAACAATGTATTTATAGATGCATGAATTTATGTACACATGTAATGTAGTGATAATTTTATTTTGTTTGTGTTTATTTGGGAGAGCACAGTTGTAATTTGTCAAGGTCAAGGAGGTTATTCAATTCATGTTTAAACTTTCTTCTGTTGTGTACACATTTCTATTCAAAACATGACAGATTGATTGAAAATTCTATTTCTAAATTATTTTCCAAACAATCCCTATATATATTCAATAAGGAATATTAATTTATGGACATAGTCCAGAAATGGCATTTTTTGAATAGTTAGAGTAGGCAAATAAATATATACAGGGTTATACTTTGTAGATATGACTTAAATTCTTAAAGTCAACTAGTTAGGAAGTTCACATATGTCATATACCATATATCATAAATAAACCTCCTATAAAAATGAGTCATTGGTCTTCAGAGTAGAGTGACTGAAGTTAGCTCATGTGATGAGATCTGTGTATGCATGTATATATGGATACACATATTTGTTATTTTTTTGCATTATCTTTTCTTACATATTTTACAAGGTTATGACTCCTGCCAACTTCACTTAGCAATATAATAATTTATCTGATAACATTGTGTAAGAGATAATTTATTAAATTTAATATCACATTATTGTTGGAATATAATGATGTTACAGTCCAGCTGTTTACTCATGCAGAAACTAAAGTGTTCCCATATAACTCCCATTATCAAAATGATATATCCATATGGTCATTTCTTACAATAGAGGAAAGAATATTGTTATGAAGCAAACATTAATCCTTGCCTGATGCTCACTGTCAATTAGATGACACAGGATTTTGAGAGAAGAGTTTATTTAGCACATGACTTTCTTTGTCTATCTTTAATCATTCCCCTTGCCCAATTCTCCCAATTCTCTGGTTCTCTCCTATGACATATGATCAACTTTTAGTGTCTGAAATTTGCCAAATAATATTTCCTTTTGAATATGCTGATTGAAAAAATAAAAAACCACTCAATTTAAAATATGTTTGATGTAACAGGCTTTGAACAATGATAGCTATTTTTGTTCAGTCTGTTAAGTTTTGGTTGCCATGATAATGTTCTTGTTAGTCAGGTATATTCCTTGAGGTCATATTCTTTTTAGCTGCCTTTAAGTTAGTTTTAACAACAACTTAGGAAAAAAAAACATGACAATTTTACCTAAATAATTATATGTCAATAATTATTTCAGGAATTCTTGTGAAACCAAGATATTCCATTAAAATGCATTTAATGGAATGAAATTAATGCTTTGACATGAGGTAAATTCAAAGTTACACTTATAACCATGCACAAGATTAAAAGCTCATTTAAATATGAAGTCAAGAATTTTGTGGAAATTTTGGAATTTTTGGATAAAATATTATAGACTAAGTTAGGATTTTTGTAGGATACTAGCCATTCAAAATATAGAAAGATGTGGGAGGACAATGCAGCAACTATCGGAAAGTAGCTAAAGAAAAAAATTAAAAGGGTACAAAATGAAAATTATTTTGAAAAGGAAATTAGAAATATTAAGGTAATAAAATTTCATATGTTAGAGAGCATTTGCAATTTATATTTATTAGGCAGAATAAATTCCTCTCAAAACTCAAGGCTTATCACACCAAGTCAAAATTCAAAGTCTAATATAGTTCTTACACAATTTTTATTAAAGGACAATGATGCAAACTATTAAATTAAAATGGCATAAACTAATATTATATGTAGAATGTTGTTTCTATGATTCAATTTGTTTAAGTTTTACTTCCTGCAGATATTTGTATAACTCTTTCCTTCACTTCTTTAGAGTTGCTATAATGTAACTTTTTCCTTGAAGAATTTTCTAATAATCATTTTTCAAGAAAGTAAGGCCTACTGTCTCCATGAACAATCTGCCATTAGTTTTTCCTGCATAGTAATTATCACCATCCATATACATGTACTTGGTTAATTATTATCCCCACACCAAGAAATAGAATGTCACTCTTGTTAGATGAACTTCTTCCAAGTTCTGAAACTGCATGACCTGCCACCTGCATTGGACCATTGCACTGGCTTTCCCCTGTATGGAACAATTTCCTCCCATGAAAATGTAAGACTAAACCTTCCACATTCAAGGTTTTGATCAAATATCAACTTTTTACTGCATACTGCCCTAACCACACTATTTCCAGTTGCGTTGCCATGCCAACAGAAATAGATTAATGTTAAGAACATCTATCAATCTATCAACTATCTCAATGGTGACTTTGAGCTTCAACAGTAGAGCTGAGGAATCATGAGAGACAAAGGTTTCCAGACCTGGAAAGCCACAAATATTTACGGTCTGTTCCTTTATGGATAGAGTTTGTTGATCCCAGTCTAGGAGAAGCCAGCTTCATTGTACAGTGCTGACACATGCCATCTGTAATTTAACTTTGAAATGGTCTGGCAAAATAAACTGAAACTGAGGTAATAAAAATAAATTGGTCCCAAAGAAGCCCCTGTATTTCAACTGCTCATCCCCTCCCTACCCCAAAAGTGTCAAGTGGCCACTGGCTCCACCTCATTGTTATAATTTCTGCCATTGCTAGAATCACCATATGTGAACAAGAGAATACCATCAAGTCCACTCTAGTCCTTAGTTCTTCCCCCAATCCTGAGGGGACTGGGATGGTGATGTCCACTCCAACTCCAAGTGAGAGAGTGCTTATATCCCATGGATATGGTGGGTGGGATGATCTTGCCTGCAGATGCAGGCCCTCACCATTCCCTGGGATGGCCATTGCCCATCGTTGTCTCCTCAACAGGTGACTTGGATGAGTCCATTGAGCTGTAGGGTAGGAGTTGCAGCTCCACCGAGATTTCATGCTGGAGGTTGTCCTGAGTACCATTGTGCAATGGATGTAGGCCATTTTAAATCAGCACACACCACTCAGAACTCTGTGGGAGAGAGTGTGGTCTATGGTGACTGTGGTCTATGGTTGGTGGCAAGGCTCCAGGATGTGTAAGTTCATTGAGGGTGGTGGGCCACACTTGTGGGAGATGTTTGTGTGGGATGTGGTGGGAGGTGTGGGAGGTGGGCAACATGGGAATCCCAGTAGGTTCCATGTAATATTTTGGGTAGTCTAAGCACCTCTTAAAATATATGTATATATATATATATATAACATTTTTGTAAGCAAATACACATATATGCATATATATTTATATATCATTTTGCAAATGTTTGTATGTATTGTGAGAATTTTGATTTTTACCCACAATAAAAATAAATAAAAAATTAAAATAAATAAATAAATCAATCGGTCAAAATGTAAAAAAACAAACAAACATGATTTTTGGAGTACATAATTCAATTCCCAACAGATTTTATAGTTTTGGTTGTTGTATTTTGATATTTGATCCTTAATGAGATAATTTTTGTATATGATGAGAGGTAGGGGTCCACCTTAATTATTTTTCAAATAGCTATCCAGTTTTTTTAACAGCATAAGTTGAAAAGACTATTCATCCACATTGACTGGATTTTGCACACTTTTCAAAAATCAATAGACCATAGATATGAGTGTTTATTCATAACTCCCATTTCAATTCTATTGAATCTTTATGTCTGCCTTTGGGCCAGAGTCATGATTATTTGATTACTGTAGCCTAGTAATAAATTTTAAAATTAGGAAATGTTAGGGCTCCAGAGAGATGGCGAAGTGGACTATGTTTAAAAATATGAATTTTTCAGTTTTATCAAAGGTATTCTCAATATTGCCCTTTTCATTTAAGAGAGAAGACTCAGCATTTTAAAGAAAGTATTATTACACGTAAGTATGTTATTAAATGCAAATTTTAGTAAAACAACAAGCCATAATATTTCAATTTTCTGTAATTGGAAAATTGAGTATTAATAAAGTGCAAAGTTGTTATCAAAATACACACTTCAGGAGCAAAAGTAAATATCAGAGACAAATGAATTTACACCAATGAAAAAAAATTAACCTGAGTAGCCTTGAGGGTTGTTCATGAGTCTGTCAAGCACAGTTGTCCTTATTCTACAAGAGCTCTTCATTTTCCATGCAGAGTATTATTTTAATATTTTCAATTCAGCTTTCAGGATTCCATGTTTGTTTTTCATTCCACATAATCTTCAGACATGCTCTGAGCACTTACAATTCTCTGATGGATTGTTTGGGGCTTGGTCAAAAGCCCTCAGAAAACCTGGGGTGGAAGAGCTCATTATAAAACTTGAAATAACAGCTCTGGTTCTTACACAAGGCAGAGGCATTGTTCAAATGCTCCATGACTTTGTCCTATTCTCCTTGGGCTTATAGGTCCTTGGTCAAGCTATATATGTTCTAGGAAGAATTTCTGAACATATTTGGCCCATTTCAGAGTAGGTATCTTGGGAATCCAGGCTTTTATTAGGCAAGTTTTGTTTTCTCCTTGGCTCTCACAGCCTGTTTTTGAAACTTGGGCCAGCTCATTCTCATGGTCCAAGTAAATATAGTACCCCATGCAGACCATCTCACATTTGCTGGTGGTGAGGCAGCTTTTCCAACCAAACATTTCCCTTGGCCGCAGAATGTAGAGAGCACCATTTGCCTGCAAAGGGTTGTTGGCCACACACCCTCCATGATTGAAGTTTTTTGTAAATAGTTTTATTCTCTATCTTTTTGTACATTTTTGCATTAGGGAGCTACCCAATGATATGGCATCATGACTAATGGAAACAGCTTACAAATGAACATATCTACTTAAGCATAAGGGGATTTCTTGTATTCTGGCAGAATGCACAAGAGGTATGGAAATGGGCAATTTAGCAATATCTTTAAAATGTCTTTATGTATTTGCCTAGCAACTCAGACTGCTGAAGAAGTGGCAAAATGAGGTAAAGAAAATTTGCAATATAGTAGTCATGATCACTGTGTGGTACAACATCCATTTCCCTTTGAGTATCTCTGAAGAGAATGTTAAATGAGGAATATGACTTATCTTTCCTTCATTTAAAAGCAAATGCAAAACCAACTGGCTTCCTAATATGCACATGGTAAAATGCAAATATTTATTATACAAGAAGAATACTGATATATTGGGAACCAGAGGATAAAGACTTCCGTGTGTCTGAAACAGGACAGGATCTGCATGGACAACAGTACCTACATCAGAGGTCACTGTGGCAATTCATGTGGTTGGGAGGGGCAGGGCTTTGGGGGTTGGGTCAGACAATGGCAGGAAGTGCCAGCAGCCAGCCAGGGGTATAACCAGGGCCACCAGATTGAAACTGGATACAATATCCTCTTACAGATCAATCCCTTTTTACGTAAGGTGGTGTATGTCAATCGTACTGCAGTGACCCAACTGCAACTTGATACTTTGCTTCTTGAAGACCCGGCAGTCTTCCATGTGGCAGCAGCAGCAGTCACCATTTGACAATCTCACTGGCACTGAATGAGCATCCCTCTGCCTTTTTCCACATCCTCTCCAACACTTGTGGGTATGTTTTAAAAGAATTTTTAAAATTTTTACTTGTTGTACCTTTATTGACAATACACCTTAAAAATAAATTCAACCAACAACTAAAACACACACACACACACACACACCAGACTTTAACAGATTGCACATAGAGATGCTGCCAAAAATGGTATTTCTCTCTATTTTGTTACATTAGGATACCTCTCACCCACGTTATCAAAAAATTCCAACATTGTAGATTCCAGCTACTTAAAAAAAAAAAGAAGTGGGATCATGACTGGCAATATGACCTACCACAAAGTCAGTGCACAGAAAGACAAATGGTTTCATGATAATTTAAAAAGAAAGACTTCCGTACATTTATATCAGGAGCCCATAAAATGAAGTGGCAACATGAGAAGTGAAAAGAGAATTAAAATTAACTAGACTTTTACATAAAATACTTGGTTTTGTTGTCTTATTACAGAATGCCTGACAGGTTCTGAGCTGGGCCATCTTGTCAGCTCTAGTCCTGTTTGAAGATACTCTGCTTGGAAACATTGCCTGGTGAGGAAGCTGCAAGGTGAGTTAAACAAAATGCATCAGCAGGTAATGACAGCTGTGTGATATGGCTTTCTATTTCTTTTAAATAACTCCAAATAAAGTGTAAATTGAAGAAAATAATGTATATTTTATTATCTTCAGGAGAAAAGGCAAAGGAATGTGGCTTCCTAACCTTGTCATGGTCATGGAAAATATGGAATTCAGCTGAGAGTTACAGATCTAGTAAGAGCCACTGAATATAAAAAGTACTTGGATCTGAAACAGTCCACAATACCTGTCAACAATCTCAGATGATATCTTGGAATAAGGACTTGTGTTCATCTGAGTTGTTTCCATGTGAGAATTTGTCTCAGTGGATTCCAGAGATTTTACAGATGTACAAGGAAGGCCATGCTTTTCAAGGAAAATATCACATCTTGTTTTTAGCCAGATCAAAACTTTTGAAAAGTAAGCAGATAATTATTGTTTTCCATTTACTCACACATTTTCAGGACAGCAAGTATCCCAGATGCACCAATTGAATATTTCTTGTGAGGATGTGATTTTGACCTCAATCATTGAACTGCCACTTGAACCTTATGCCTTTGGTTAGAAATGCATAGGTTTAGGTGAATTTCAAACTTAAAGGGGACCTGGCCATTTTTGTAGTGAAATGTCTGGTACCCTATTCCCAGGCCCTCATGATCAATCTGTCTCTTGTCTCTTGACCAGGGTTCTGGGAATTAAATTTATTGGACCAACCTCATGAACTGAGCTCTAACCCTGGTCTTTCATTTTGATCTTGAGTTGTGTGATGCTAGCATGCAGGTAAGTTATGTCATGGTTTGCAGAGTGAATTCCACAAAGGGAATTTTTGTGAGTGTTCTTAGCATGATACACTTTGTGTTCTTCTGATTCCCAGAGTGCAACCAGAGCTCCATTTGTGCTCTTGGAAGGCAAAGTGGCTGTTCCCAGAAGTGGAAGGGGTGTTGTGTCAGATTTGAGGAGAAACTAGCAATTTACTGAGATTGAAGGCTGACTACTGGCTCTTACATTCCCTTTAAAATTTCTGTCTGTTCAAGGTCAAGGTAGGAATTCTAAAGAGGATGATTATGCCTCCACCCCACACCCCTTCCATCCTCCACATGCCTGGAGTGTTTGGGAGCTCACCCCTAGATTCTGATTGATTTCACTTTTGCAGCCTACCCATGATGGTGACCAGATTGCAGAATAAGGGTGTTTCATTTCCAGAAGAGAAAATCAAAGGACAACAGAAGCATCAATGGCCCTCCACCACATACCCGAGACTCCACCTATTTTCTGACTTACCACCACCACCATCCAGGACCCTGAAACTGGTCTGAGCTGGCCAAAGAGAGAGGCCCAAGGGAGGCTGTCTGTGACCCACCAGCTCCCAGGGTTCCCTCAAGACATTCTCCAAGACCACAGCACACCCCATGGGAGGAGAGGTGAGCCATTCCACTCATGATATGTCCTCATTTTTCCTCAGAGGCTCCATTATGGCTGCTTTGATATAGGCCTGCAAGTTTTACCCTCTGGGATTTCCCTGGGATTGGTGAGTCACTGTTGCACCTGGGGCTATGCTTTGTGTTCCCTGTGGTCAGGAATTGGGCCTGCTCTTTTGTGCATGAATGCAGAGCCCTGGACACCCATTTTGGGGGTTAATGTTTGGGGTGGTGTGGGGAGGGAAAGGGATGCCAAGGAGGTCCTCCTGGGTAGCATCCACATCATACAAGGCATGGCATGTTTCCCTCTCCTTCTATAGGAACAATCCTTTCTTTGATTCAGTTAGCAGTTATACATCATGCCCTTGGGAACATCATTGTTTCCTCCTTGCATAGCTTCCAGAGATCTTGCCATGCTGTCTTTCAGAGCTGTGTTGGTATGGGGGAGTTTCCAATCCCACCAGCAGAGAATGAGTGCTTCATTCTCTACCTCCAGATCCTCTCCTGCCCTAGTCTTTTTCTTTTAATTCAAAAACTGTGGGACCTTTATGGACAAGGTACCATCATTCAAACATACAAACCTTTTACCACTTAGAGATCACAGATACAGATGCTCCATAAAAGTTCCAACTCTTTTGCTGTTTTAGGATAATTCTTGCCCCTGATAGCACCCATATTCCAGTCCTGTGACTTTCAGCTTAGAAAGCATGGTGTGAGGGCCATTGCCACATAATCAGGGAACAGAATATCAAGTTTTTGTACTCTAAATTTAGTTGAATCTCTCTAAAGATTTAAAAGCTCAGTTGGGTTAAACAAGCAAGTATTCATGCAATTTACAGACAGCAAAATGGACTAACTTTAAAATTATGAAATCTTCAGCTTTATCAAAGGTATATTTAATATTCCACCTTTCATTTAAGAGAGAGAACTTAGCTTTTTATAAAATTTATTGAAATATATCACTCATACATGAACATACATAACCAATAAGTGTATAGTAATAGTTGTGAACTTATAAACCAACCTACATAACATCATACAGTGCTCACATACCTCACCCTACCACTAATATCTTGCATTGTTGTGAAACATTTTTAACTAATGATTAAAGAGCATCCTCCAAATACTACTAACAAAAGTATTTTCCCCCAACCCACCCTATTATTATTTATATCATTTATACATGAATGTACATAAACAATAAATGTATAGTAAAAGTTGTGAACTTACAAAGCAAACATTCATAACATCATACAGGGGTCCCTTACATCAACCCTCTATCAACCCCTTGCATTGTCATGAGACATTTGTTCAAATTATGAAAGAATATTGTTAAAATCTTACTACTAATTATAACCTTGATCTTACATTTGGTGTATTTTCCCCCAGCCCCTCCTCCTATTATTATTATTTTTTAAATATATTTTTATGACAGAATTTGTAAACTTACAAAACAGTCATGCATATGTGCAAAATTCCCCAAAAACACCCCTCTATCAACACACTACACCATGGTGGAACATTTGTTACAGATTATGAGATAATATCCTCTGATTATTACCAGTTCCACAGCATACACTTGGCAGACACCCTCCACACTTCCCCATCATCAACACAGCACATCCCTGGCAGAGATGCAAGAATATTATATTATTACTGTTAACCACACTCCATAGGTCACTCCAGCTGTACTCCTCCCATGCTTCTCCACATTTCCACCACTCCACAACACCTGCCCCAGTTCACAAAGGACACCCTTGCATCTGTACCCATCAACCACCATTCTCACCCACCTCTGAGTTTACTGTGCAATTCAGTCCTCAGCCTATTCTCCAGCCTTCTGTCAATTGTCATCTACATCCCCAGAATACCATCCCCAGTCACATCCCCATTTATAAACCAGCTGCCACCCACTATAATGTGTCACCATCAACTCTGCACATCTCCACAGTAAAGCTAATTAAAACTTCCACATACATCAAATATAAGTAGTCCACCTCAGTACTACAACCATTGCCTTTAAGAATCCACCACCTACCACCAGGTCTTGAAGATATTTTCCTATGTTTTTTCTAGAATCTTTATGGCTCTTGCTTTTATACTTAGGTTTTTATTCATTTTGAGATAATTTTTGTATAGGGGTCCTCTTTCCTACTTTTGCTATGGTTATCAAATTTTCTCAGCACCATTTGTTGAATGGACTATACTTCCTGAGATGGGTGGGTTTGGCAGGCTAGTCAAAAATCACTTGGATGTGGAGGCGAGATGGTGTTGGTTTAGGAGGGCACTTGCTGAGAGCTCCCAGAGCACGGCAGATTGTGGACAGGGTTTTGCCCAGGGGTCTGTGCTATGGGTGCATGGAGTGAGAAGCTTGGGACATCTATCTGCACCGATTGATGGTGTGGATTGAACGGTAGAGATTCATGAGTTTTAAGCCTGCTTGTGGTGGTTAGCACAGATGGCTGAGCCCCACACTTAGGGGAAAAAAGTCAGTTGGAGCTATGATTCCTGGGCCTGGCAACCGGGTGACAGGGCCTGGTGGCAGGGAGCATTCTCTTAGAGTAGGGGGGCTCAGACAAAGGGGAGAAAGAGCTTTATTTTCTGGGGATTTGGCTGCCTGGAGCCCCTTGCAGTTTGGGTGAACAAAACAGCTTGAGTGAATTGGCACCCAGTGGAGGGGAGAGGTGAATCTGTTGAGGGAGTTGATTTGCCTAGCTGTCCAGGGATAAGCCCCAGGCCCCACAGAGCCAGGGAGAGGGGGCATTCTCCAAAAGAGAGAGGGTTTGAGCAGAGGAGAGGGAGGGGATATTTTTGCCATTGATTTTGCTGCCTGGACCCCCTTAGCTTTAGGGAGCAGATCGAACCTGCTGAGGAAATCTGATTTACCAAGCAACATGGTGACATTGGGGATTGGCTCCAGAAGGGGTGGAGTTGGCCATCTTTAGCATTCTGCATTGACTAATATCAGAGCTTCCTAGGGAGTCCAGGAAGTGGGAAGTGCTTGATTAGTTTCCACAAGCCCAGTTAGGATCCCCTCCATGAGGGGGATGATCTAGAGGAGGACTCCTTTTGGGTCCTGTATTTCATCAAAAAAAAAAAAAAAGAAAAAAGAAACAGTCACTTTAATAAATGAAAAATATATTTTTTAAATTTAGTTTAATAGCTAAAAGCTGTTTCAGGACCTGCATGTAGAACCTTGTGGGGAATTTGATTGATAAACACAAGCAGGCAGGGAGGATCCATGGGGACCCTAGGGGGAACATTGATCCTCCGTAGCTTTGTTTGGCTGCTTGCCTGTGTGGTTGTTTGGTTTTTCTCTGTTTATTTGTTGTCTCTTGCTTTTCTTTCCTCTTTCCTCCTCCTTTTATTTTTTCTTCCATTTTTAAAAATTAGATGCTGCTAGCTTATCTCTTCTTTGCTGTGCTTCTTCTTCAGTAATTTCCCATTCTCTGTCTATATTGATTTTGCATTTCAAACTAACTCTTATCCTACCTTCATCTTTCTGCCTTCTGCTTTCTGTTGTGGCTCTTATATAATACATTTTATCATATGCCCACAACTTAAGAGTGTCAATTTCTATTCTCTCTATTTTGTTTTCTTATTTTTTTATTAATATTGTTTCTTTTCAGCCCTTTATTCCCTCTTTCTCTCCCTCCTCATAATTCTAGCCTTCAAAGTCACTATATATAAATTCTTCTATTTGGTTTCCCTGTCCATTGTAGGCACTCCATTTTTTTTCCTATTACAATACACTGCCTACATGAGCTAAATATGCATTTCATTAAGTCTCATTTGGCCCCTCTTCTCACTTTTATCAATATTACTTTTATCCTTCTTCTTTCCTCACATATTTTGATTCCTCTAGCCCTAAACTTTTGCCTTCATAGGAACATAGAAAGAAGCAAGGAAATAAAATAAAAAGAAAAAGTGCCAAAGAGAAAACTTAACACAAAAGCAGACCACCAGCTAAATAAATCTCTAGAGCAAAGGCAGAAGCTAATCAACTGAATAAACCTATCAAGATAAAATGATGACTAGAAGGCAACAAAAAAATACAAATCACACTGAGAAACAGGAAAACATGGACCAGTCCAATGAACAAACTAAAAACCAGGAAATGATACAGAAAATCAAACAACTAATCAAAGCATTGCAAAGAAATATCATGAACCAACTTAAAGAAGTGAAGGAAGAGATTAAGGATATAAAGAAGACACTGGGAGAGTATTCTGAAGAAATTGTAAACATACCCCAAAAGATAATGGATATGATGGTGATCAATGGCACAATCCAAGAAATCAAAAAGATGCTGGATCTACTTAGTAGCAGATTTGAACAGGCAGAAGAAAAAATTAGTGATGTGGAAGAGAATACATCTGAAATCAACAGAGAGTAGAACAGATTGACAAAAAGATAGAAAAAATACAGCAGGGACTCAGGATATTAACCCACAACACAAAACGCACAAACACACATTATGGGCATCCCAGAAGGAGAAGAGAAGGGAAAGGGAACAGATGGAGTGTTGAAGGAAATAATGGCTGAAAATTTCCCAACCCTATTGACAGAGATGGATGTGCAGATCTAGAAAGCACAGCACACTCCAAATAGTATAAATCACAACAGGTCACCTCTAAGACATATACTTGTCAAAATATCCAATGCTCAAAACAAAGAGAAAATACTCAAGGCAACAAGAGAAAAGAGAACCATCACATACAAGAGAAACACAATAAGATTTAGTGCTGATGTCTCAGTTGAAACCATGGAGGCAAGAAGACAGGGGTATGACGTAGTCAAAACACTAAAAGAAAAAAATTTCTGCCTTGAATTCTTTATCAAGCAAAACTAGCATTCCAAAATGATGGAGAGTTCAAAATATTCACAGATAAACAGAAATTAAGAGAGTATGTCAATAAGAAACCTGCACTTCAAGAAATAGTAAAGGAAGTTCTACAAGTTGAATGGAAAAAACAAGGGAGAGAGAGTTGGAAGAGAGTTTAAAAACAACTAAAAAGACAAAAACAGTAACAAAACAACATATGACATATATTAACCCAAAGAAAAAATGGCTGAAGTAAGAAATTCATTAGGAAACTAACACTGAAATGTTAATGGATTAAATTCACCAATCAAGAGACAGAGTTTGGCAGAATGGATAAGGTAATATGATTCATTTATATGCTGTCAACAAGAAACCCACCTTCGACCCAGGGATTCAAGGAGGCTGAAAGTGAATGGCTGTAAAACCATTATACAAGCTAACAGTAGCAGAAAAAAAGGCAGGCATAGCTATTCTAATATCTGACAAAATAGACTTTAAATGCAAAACTATTGTAAGAGATAAAGATGGACACTATATATTAGTAAAAGCAGTAATCTCTCAAGCAGAGAGAACAATCATAAACATTTATGCACCTAATTGGGATGCCTCAAAATACATGAGGAAAACTGTGGAAAAACTAAGTGGAGAAATAAATGCCTCTACAATTATAGCAGGGGACTTTAATACACCATTATCATCATTACACAGAACATCTAGACCGTGAATCAATAAAGAAACAAAGGCTCTCAACAATACATTAGAGGACCTGGACTTAATAGACATATACAAAACAATACACCCAAATATGGCAGGATTTACATTCTTCTCGAGTGCACATGGATCATGCTCCAAAATTGACCACATGCAAGGCCACAGAACAACTCTCAATGAATTCAGAAAGATTAAAATTATACAAAGTAATTTTTCTGACCACAACGAAATGAAATTGAAAATCACTAAGGGTCAGAGAAACAGGTTATGCAAAAGGATATGAAATTTAAACAACACACTCTTAGACAATCACTGAGTCAAGGAGGAAATCTCACAAGAAATCAGTAACTACCTTGAAACTAATAAAAACAACAACACAATATATTGAAACCTATGGGATGCAGCAAAAGCTGTCCTGAGAGGGAAGTTCATAGCAGTAAATACATATATTAAAAAAAGAAGAAAGAGCTAAAATTGAAGACCTAACTGCACATGTGGAGGTTTTGTAAAAACAACAACAAAATAAACCAAAAGGAAGTAGAAAGAAGGAAATAACAAAGAATAAAGCAGAACTAAATGAAATAGAGAATAAGAAAGCACAGAAACAATAAACAAAACAAGAAGATGGTTCTTTGAGAATATCAATAAAATTGACAAACCCTTAGCCAGACTAACAAAGGAAAAGAGAGAACAGATGCAAATATGCAAAATAAGGAATGAGCAAGGGGATATCACTACTGACCCCACAGAAATAAAGAGTATCATAAGAGGATACTTTAAAAAATTATATGCCAACAAGAATGATAATTGAGGGGAAATGGACAATTTTCTAGAAACCCACAAACAGCCTGCATTTATGACAAAATAAATTGTTGAACACAACAGTCCAATTACAAGTAAAGAGATAGACTCAGTCATCAAAAACCTCCCAACTAAGAAGCACCCAGGACCAGATGACTTCACAGCTGAATTCTACCAAACATTCTGCAAAGAGCTAACACCAATTCTGCTTAAGATCTTCCAAAAAAATAGAAGTATAAGGAATATTGCTAACTCATTTACGATGCCAAAATTACCATAATACCAAAATCAAACAAAGATACAACAAGAAAGGAAAATTACAAACCAATTTCTCTAATGAACCTAGATGCTAAGATCTTCAATAAAATACTTGCTAATTGAATTCAACAAAATATCCAAAGGATTATACAAGATGACCATGTGGGTTTCATCCCAAGTATGCAAGGATGGTTCAATATAAGAAAAGGAATCAATGTAATGATTGATTGAAAAAAACTTTCAAAGAGATTGAAAGAAAAAAAATTACATGATCATCTCTATAGATGCAGAAAAAGCATTCGACAAAATATGGCACTCTTTCTGCATAAAAACATGACAAAAGATAGGAATAGAAGGAAACTTTCTGAATATGATAAAGGGTATATATGAAAAACCGAAAGCTAACCTCATTTTCAATGGTGAAATGCTAAAAGCCTTCCCTCTGAGATCGGGATAAGGACAAGGATGCTCACTATCACCCCTCCTATTTAACATTGTCTTAGAAGTACTTGCATGGGCACTGAGGCAAGAAAAGTATATAAATGGCATACAGATTGGAAAAGAAGTAAAAATTTCATAATTTGCAGATGACATTATCCTCTACATATAAAGCCCTGAGAAATATACAACAAAACTTCTAGAACTTATAAAGGAGTTCAGTAAT
The DNA here is from genome assembly GCA_026826555.1 of Tolypeutes matacus. NCBI lineage: Eukaryota > Metazoa > Chordata > Mammalia > Cingulata > Chlamyphoridae > Tolypeutes > Tolypeutes matacus. The sequence continues at coordinate 3,866,033 of JAKSZT010050948.1, forward strand.
GTTGCAGGCTATAAGATCAATGCTCAAAAATCAGTAACATTTCTGTACACCAATAATGAGCAATCTGAGGAGGAAATCACACAAAAAATACCATTTACAATAATAGCTAAAAGAATCAAATGTCTAGGTATA
>JAKSZT010050948.1:3866264-3935133 GCA_026826555.1 Tolypeutes matacus
TGTATGTATTGTGAGAATTTTGATTCTTACCCACAATAAAAATAAATAAAAAATTAAAATAAATAAATAAATAAATCGGTCAAAATGTAAAAAAACAAACAAACATGATTTTTGGAGTACATAATTCAATTCCCAACAGATTTTATAGTTTTGGTTGTTGTATTTTGATATTTGATCCTTAATGAGATAATTTTTGTATATGATGAGAGGTAGGGGTCCACCTTAATTATTTTTCAAATAGCTATCCAGTTTTTTTGAACAGCATAAGTTGAAAAGACTATTCTTCCACATTGACTGGATTTTGCACACTTTTCAAAAATCAATAGACCATAGATATGAGTGTTTATTCATAACTCCCATTTCAATTCTATTGAATCTTTATGTCTGCCTTTGGGCCAGAGTCATGATTATTTGATTACTGTAGCCTAGTAATAAATTTTAAAATTAGGAAATGTTAGGGCTCCAGAGAGATGGCGAAGTGGACTATGTTTAAAAATATGAATTTTTCAGTTTTATCAAAGGTATTCTCAATATTGCCCTTTTCATTTAAGAGAGAAGACTCAGCATTTTAAAGAAAGTATTATTACACGTAAGTATGTTATTAAATGCAAATTTTAGTAAAACAACAAGCCATAATATTTCAATTTTCTGTAATTGGAAAATTGAGTATTAATAAAGTGCAAAGTTGTTATCAAAATACACACTTCAGGAGCAAAAGTAAATAACAGAGACAAATGAATTTACACCAATGAAAAAAAATTAACCTGAGTAGCCTTGAGGGTTGTTCATGAGTCTGTCAAGCACAGTTGTCCTTATTCTACAAGAGCTCTTCATTTTCCATGCAGAGTATTATTTTAATATTTTCAATTCAGCTTTCAGGATTCCATGTTTGTTTTTCATTCCACATAATCTTCAGACATGCTCTGAGCACTTACAATTCTCTGATGGATTGTTTGGGGCTTGGTCAAAAGCCCTCAGAAAACCTGGGGTGGAAGAGCTCATTATAAAACTTGAAATAACAGCTCTGGTTCTTACACAAGGCAGAGGCATTGTTCAAATGCTCCATGACTTTGTCCTATTCTCCTTGGGCTTATAGGTCCTTGGTCAAGCTATATATGTTCTAGGAAGAATTTCTGAACATATTTGGCCCATTTCAGAGTAGGTATCTTGGGAATCCAGGCTTTTATTAGGCAAGTTTTGTTTTCTCCTTGGCTCTCACAGCCTGTTTTTGAAACTTGGGCCAGCTCACTCTCATGGTCCAAGTAAATATAGTACCCCATGCAGACCATCCCACATTTGCTGGTGGTGAGGCAGCTTTTCCAACCAAACATTTCCCTTGGCTGCAGAATGTAGAGAGCACCATTTGCCTGCAAAGGGTTGTTGGCCACACACCCTCCATGATTGAAGTTTTTTGTAAATAGTTTTATTCTCTATCTTTTTGTACATTTTTGCATTAGGGAGCTACCCAATGATATGGCATCATGACTAATGGAAACAGCTTACAAATGAACATATCTACTTAAGCATAAGGGGATTTCTTGTATTCTGGCAGAATGCACAAGAGGTATGGAAATGGGCAATTTAGTAATATCTTTAAAATGTCTTTATGTATTTGCCTAGCAACTCAGACTGCTGAAGAAGTGGCAAAATGAGGTAAAGAAAATTTGCAATATAGTAGTCATGATCACTGTGTGGTACAACATCCATTTCCCTTTGAGTATCTCTGAAGAGAATGTTAAATGAGGAATATAACTTATCTTTCCTTCATTTAAAAGCAAATGCAAAACCAACTGGCTTCCTAATATGCACATGGTAAAATGCAAATATTTATTATACAAGAAGAATACTGATATATTGGGAACCAGAGGATAAAGACTTCCGTGTGTCTGAAACAGGACAGGATCTGCATGGACAACAGTACCTACATCAGAGGCCACTGTGGCAATTCATGTGGTTGGGAGGGGCAGGGCTTTGGGGGTTGGGTCAGACAATGGCAGGAAGTGCCAGCAGCCAGCCAGGGGTATAACCAGGGCCACCAGATTGAAACTGGATACAATATCCTCTTACAGATCAATCCCTTTTTACGTAAGGTGGTGTATATCAATCGTACTGCAGTGACCCAACTGCAACTTGATACTTTGCTTCTTGAAGACCCGGCAGTCTTCCATGTGGCAGCAGCAGCAGTCACCATTTGACAATCTCACTGGCACTGAATGAGCATCCCTCTGCCTTTTTCCACATCCTCTCCAACACTTGTGGGTATGTTTTAAAAGAATTTTTAAAATTTTTACTTGTTGTACCTTTATTGACAATACACCTTAAAAATAAATTCAACCAACAACTAAAACACACACACACACACACACACACACCAGACTTTACCAGATTGCACATAGAGATGCTGCCAAAAATGGTATTTCTCTCTATTTTGTTACATTAGAATACCTCTCACCCATGTTATCAAAAAATTCCAACATTGTAGATTCCAGCTACTTAAAAAAAAAAGAAGTGGGATCATGACTGGCAATATGACCTACCACAAAGTCAGTGCACAGAAAGACAAATGGTTTCATGATAATTTAAAAAGAAAGACTTCCGTACATTTATATCAGGAGCCCATAAAATGAAGTGGCAACATGAGAAGTGAAAAGAGAATTAAAATTAACTAGACTTTTACATAAAATACTTGGTTTTGTTGTCTTATTACAGAATGCCTGACAGGTTCTGAGCTGGGCCATCTTGTCAGCTCTAGTCCTGTTTGAAGATACTCTGCTTGGAAACATTGCCTGGTGAGGAAGCTGCAAGGTGAGTTAAACAAAATGCATGAGCAGGTAATGACAGCTGTGTGATATGGCTTTCTATTTCTTTTAAATAACTCCAAATAAAGTGTAAATTGAAGAAAATAATGTATATTTTATTATCTTCAGGAGAAAAGGCAAAGGAATGTGGCTTCCTAACCTTGTCATGGTCATGGAAAATATGGAATTCAGCTGAGAGTTACAGATCTAGTAAGAGCCACTGAATATAAAAAGTACTTGGATCTGAAACAGTCCACAATACCTGTCAACAATCTCAGATGATATCTTGGAATAAGGACTTGTGTTCATCTGAGTTGTTTCCATGTGAGAATTTGTCTCAGTGGATTCCAGAGATTTTACAGATGTACAAGGAAGGCCATGCTTTTCAAGGAAAATATCACATCTTGTTTTTATCCACATCAAAACTTTTGAAAAGTAAGCAGATAATTATTGTTTTCCATTTACTCACACATTTTCAGGACAGCAAGTATCCCAGATGCACCAATTGAATATTTCTTGTGAGGATGTGATTTTGACCTCAATCATTGAACTGCCACTTGAACCTTATGCCTTTGGTTAGAAATGCATAGGTTTAGGTGAATTTCAAACTTAAAGGGGACCTGGCCATTTTTGTAGTGAAATGTCTGGTACCCTATTCCCAGGCCCTCATGATCAATCTGTCTCTTGTCTCTTGACCAGGGTTCTGGGAATTAAATTTATTGGACCAACCTCATGAACTGAGCTCTAACCCTGGTCTTTCATTTTGATCTTGAGTTGTGTGATGCTAGCATGCAGGTAAGTTATGTCATGGTTGCAGAGTGAATTCCACAAAGGGAATTTTTGTGAGTGTTCTTAGCATGATACACTTTGTGTTCTTCTGATTCCCAGAGTGCAACCAGAGCTCCATTTGTGCTCTTGGAAGGCAAAGTGGCTGTTCCCAGAAGTGGAAGGGGTGTTGTGTCAGATTTGAGGAGAAACTAGCAATTTACTGAGATTGAAGGCTGATTACTGGCTCTTACATTCCCTTCAAAATTTCTGTCTGTTCAAGGTCAAGGTAGGAATTCTAAAGAGGATGATTATGCCTCCACCCCACACCCCTTCCATCCTCCACATGCCTGGAGTGTTTGGGAGCTCACCCCTAGATTCTGATTGATTTCACTTTTGCAGCCTACCCATGATGGTGACCAGATTGCAGAATAAGGGTGTTTCATTTCCAGAAGAGAAAATCAAAGGACAACAGAAGCATCAATGGCCCTCCACCACATACCCGAGACTCCACCTATTTTCTGACTTACCACCACCACCATCCAGGACCCTGAAACTGGTCTGAGCTGGCCAAAGAGAGAGGCCCAAGGGAGGCTGTCTGTGACCCACCAGCTCCCAGGGTTCCCTCAAGACATTCTACAAGACCACAGCACACCCCATGGGAGGAGAGGTGAGCCATTCCACTCATGGTATGTCCTCATTTTTCCTCAGAGGCTCCATTATGGCTGCTTTGATATAGGCCTGCAAGTTTTACCCTCTGGGATTTCCCTGGGATTGGTGAGTCACTGTTGCACCTGGGGCTATGCTTTGTGTTCCCTGTGGTCAGGAATTGGGCCTGCTCTTTTGTGCATGAATGCAGAGCCCTGGACACCCATTTTGGGGGTTAATGTTTGGGGTGGTGTGGGGAGGGAAAGGGATGCCAAGGAGGTCCTCCTGGGTAGCATCCACATCATACAAGGCATGGCATGGTTCCCTCTCCTTCTATAGGAACAATCCTTTCTTTGACTCAGTTAGCAGTTATACATCATGCCCTTGGGAACATCATTGTTTCCTCCTTGCATAGCTTCCAGAGATCTTGCCATGCTGTCTTTCAGAGCTGTGTTGGTATGGGGGAGTTTCCAATCCCACCAGCAGAGAATGAGTGCTTCATTCTCTACCTCCAGATCCTCTCCTGCCCTAGTCTTTTTCTTTTAATTCAAAAACTGCGGGACCTTTATGGACAAGGTACCATCATTCAAACATACAAACCTTTTACCACTTAGAGATCACAGATACAGATGCTCCATAAAAGTTCCAACTCTTTTGCTGTTTTAGGATAATTCTTGCCCCTGATAGCACCCATATTCCAGTCCTGTGACTTTCAGCTTAGAAAGCATGGTGTGAGGGCCATTGCCACATAATCAGGGAACAGAATATCAAGTTTTTGTACTCTAAATTTAGTTGAATCTCTCTAAAGATTTAAAAGCTCAGTTGGGTTAAACAAGCAAGTATTCATGCAATTTACAGACAGCAAAATGGACTAACTTTAAAATTATGAAATCTTCAGCTTTATCAAAGGTATATTTAATATTCCACCTTTCATTTAAGAGAGAGAACTTAGCTTTTTATAAAATTTATTGAAATATATCACTCATACATGAACATACATAACCAATAAGTGTATAGTAATAGTTGTGAACTTATAAACCAACCTACATAACATCATACAGTGCTCACATACCTCACCCTACCACTAATATCTTGCATTGTTGTGAAACATTTTTAACTAATGATTAAAGAGCATCCTCCAAATACTACTAACAAAAGTATTTTCCCCCAACCCACCCTATTATTATTTATATCATTTATACATGAACATACATAAACAATAAATGTATAGTAAAAGTTGTGAACTTACAAAGCAAACATTCATAACATCATACAGGGGTCCCTTACATCAACCCTCTATCAACCCCTTGCATTGTCATGAGACATTTGTTCAAATTATGAAAGAATATTGTTAAAATCTTACTACTAATTATAATCTTGATCTTACATTTGGTGTATTTTCCCCCAGCCCCTCCTCCTATTATTATTATTTTTTAAATATATTTTTATGACAGAATTTGTAAACTTACAAAACAGTCATGCATATGTGCAAAATTCCCCAAAAACACCCCTCTATCAACACACTACACCATGGTGGAACATTTGTTACAGATTATGAGATAATATCCTCTGATTATTACCAGTTCCACAGCATACACTTGGCAGACACCCTCCACACTTCCCCATCATCAACACAGCACATCCCTGGCAGAGATGCAAGAATATTATATTATTACTGTTAACCACACTCCATAGATCACTCCAGCTGTACTTCTCCCATGCTTCTCCACATTTCCACCACTCCACAACACCTGCCCCAGTTCACAAAGGACACCCTTGCATCTGTACCCATCAACTACCATTCTCACCCACCTCTGAGTTTACTGTGCAATTCAGTCCTCAGCCTATTCTCCAGCCTTCTGTCAATTGTCATCTACATCCCCAGAATACCATCCCCAGTCACATCCCCATTTATAAACCAACTGCCACCCACTATAATGTGTCACCATCAACTCTGCACATCTCCACAGTAAAGCTAATTAAAACTTCCACATACATCAAATATAAGTAGTCCATCTCAGTACTACAACCATTGCCTTTAAGAATCCACCACCTACCACCAGGTCTTGAAGATATTTTCCTATGTTTTTTCTAGAATCTTTATGGCTCTTGCTTTTATACTTAGGTTTTTATTCATTTTGAGATAATTTTTGTATAGGGGTCCTCTTTCCTACTTTTGCTATGGTTATCAAATTTTCTCAGCACCATTTGTTGAATGGACTATACTTCCTGAGATGGGTGGGTTTGGCAGGCTAGTCAAAAATCACTTGGATGTGGAGGCGAGATGGTGTTGGTTTAGGAGGGCACTTGCTGAGAGCTCCCAGAGCACGGCAGATTGTGGACAGGGTTTTGCCCAGGGGTCTGTGCTATGGGTGCATGGAGTGAGAAGCTTGGGACATCTATCTGCACCGATTGATGGTGTGGATTGAACGGTAGATATTCATGAGTTTTAAGCCTGCTTGTGGTGGTTAGCACAGATGGCTGAGCCCCACACTTAGGGGAAAAAAGTCAGTTGGAGCTATGACTCCTGGGCCTGGCAACCGGGTGACAGGGCCTGGTGGCAGGGAGCATTCTCTTAGAGTAGGGGGGCTCAGACAAAGGGGAGAAAGAGCTTTATTTTCTGGGGATTTGGCTGCCTGGAGCCCCTTGCAGTTTGGGTGAACAAAACAGCTTGAGTGAATTGGCACCCAGTGGAGGGGAGAGGTGAATCTGTTGAGGGAGTTGATTTGCCTAGCTGTCCAGGGATAAGCCCCAGGCCCCACAGAGCCAGGGAGAGGGGGCATTCTCCAAAAGAGAGAGGGTTTGAGCAGAGGAGAGGGAGGGGATATTTTTGCCATTGATTTTGCTGCCTGGACCCCCTTAGCTTTAGGGAGCAGATCGAACCTGCTGAGGAAATCTGATTTACCAAGCAACATGGTGACATTGGGGATTGGCTCCAGAAGGGGTGGAGTTGGCCATCTTTAGCATTCTGCATTGACTAATATCAGAGCTTCCTAGGGAGTCCAGGAAGTGGGAAGTGCCTGATTAGTTTCCACAAGCCCAGTTAGGATCCCCTCCATGAGGGGGATGATCTAGAGGAGGACTCCTTTTGGGTCCTGTATTTCATCAAAAAAAAAAAAGAAAAAAAAAACAGTTATTTTAATAAATGAAAAATATATTTTTTAAATTTAGTTTAATAGCTAAAAGCTGTTTCAGGACCTGCATGTAGAACCTTGTGGGGAATTTGATTGATAAACACAAGCAGGCAGGGAGGATCCATGGGGACCCTAGGGGGAACATTGATCCTCCGTAGCTTTGTTTGGCTGCTTGCCTGTGTGGTTGTTTGGTTTTTCTCTGTTTATTTGTTGTCTCTTGCTTTTCTTTCCTCTTTCCTCCTCCTTTTATTTTTTCTTCCATTTTTAAAAATTAGATGCTGCTAGCTTATCTCTTCTTTGCTGTGCTTCTTCTTCAGTAATTTCCCATTCTCTGTCTATATTGATTTTGCATTTCAAACTAACTCTTATCCTACCTTCATCTTTCTGCCTTCTGCTTTCTGTTGTGGCTCTTATATAATACATTTTATCATATGCCCACAACTTAAGAGTGTCAATTTCTATTCTCTCTATTTTGTTTTCTTATTTTTTTATTAATATTGTTTCTTTTCAGCCCTTTCTTCCCTCTTTCTCTCCCTCCTCATAATTCTAGCCTTCAAAGTCACTATATATAAATTCTTCTATTTGGTTTCCCTGTCCATTGTAGGCACTCCATTTTTTTTTCCTATTACAATACACTGCCTACATGAGCTAAATATGCATTTCATTAAGTCTCATTTGGCCCCTCTTCTCACTTTTATCAATATTACTTTTATCCTTCTTCTTTCCTCACATATTTTGATTCCTCTAGCCCTAAACTTTTGCCTTCATAGGAACATAGAAAGAAGCAAGGAAATAAAATAAAAAGAAAAAGTGCCAAAGAGAAAACTTAACACAAAAGCAGAACCACCAGCTAAATAAATCTCTAGAGCAAAGGCAGAAGCTAATCAACTGAATAAACCTATCAAGATAAAATGATGACTAGAAGGCAACAAAAAAATACAAATCACACTGAGAAACAGGAAAACATGGACCAGTCCAATGAACAAACTAAAAACCAGGAAATGATGCAGAAAATCAAACAACTAATCAAAGCATTGCAAGGAAATATCATGAACCAACTTAAAGAAGTGAAGGAAGAGATTAAGGATATAAAGAAGACACTGGGAGAGTATTCTGAAGAAATTGTAAACATACCCCAAAAGATAATGGATATGATGGTGATCAATGGCACAATCCAAGAAATCAAAAAGATGCTGGATCTACTTAGTAGCAGATTTGAACAGGCAGAAGAAAAAATTAGTGATGTGGAAGAGAATACATCTGAAATCAACAGAGAGTAGAACAGATTGACAAAAAGATAGAAAAAATACAGCAGGGACTCAGGATATTAACCCACAACACAAAACACACAAACACACATTATGGGCATCCCAGAAGGAGAAGAGAAGGGAAAGGGAACAGATGGAGTGTTGAAGGAAATAATGGCTGAAAATTTCCCAACCCTATTGACAGAGATGGATGTGCAGATCTAGAAAGCACAGCACACTCCAAATAGTATAAATCACAACAGGTCACCTCTAAGACATATACTTGTCAAAATATCCAATGCTCAAAATAAAGAGAAAATACTCAAGGCAACAAGAGAAAAGAGAACCATCACATACAAGAGAAACACAATAAGATTTAGTGCTGATGTCTCAGTTGAAACCATGGAGGCAAGAAGACAGGGGTATGACGTAGTCAAAACACTAAAAGAAAAAAATTTCTGCCATGAATTCTTTATCAAGCAAAACTAGCATTCCAAAATGATGGAGAGTTCAAAATATTCACAGATAAACAGAAATTAAGAGAGTATGTCAATAAGAAACCTGCACTTCAAGAAATAGTAAAGGAAGTTCTACAAGTTGAATGGAAAAAACAAGGGAGAGAGAGTTGGAAGAGAGTTTAAAAACAACTAAAAAGACAAAAACAGTAACAAAACAACATATGACATATATTAACCCAAAGAAAAAATGGCTGAAGTAAGAAATTCATTAGGAAACTAACACTGAAATGTTAATGGATTAAATTCACCAATCAAGAGACAGAGTTTGGCAGAATGGATAAGGAAATATGATTCATTTATATGCTGTCAACAAGAAACCCACCTTTGACCCAGGGATTCAAGGAGGCTGAAAGTGAATGGCTGTAAAACCATTATACAAGCTAACAGTAGCAAAAAAAAAGGCAGGCATAGCTATTCTAATATCTGACAAAATAGACTTTAAATGCAAAATTATTGTAAGAGATAAAGATGGACACTATATATTAGTAAAAGCAGTAATCTCTCAAGCAGAGAGAACAATCATAAACATTTATGCACCTAATTGGGATGCCTCAAAATACATGAGGAAAACTGTGGAAAAACTAAGTGGAGAAATAAATGCCTCTACAATTATAGCAGGGGACTTTAATACACCATTATCATCATTACACAGAACATCTAGACAGTGAATCAATAAAGAAACAAAGGTTCTCAACAATACATTAGAGGACCTGGACTTAATAGACATATACAAAACAATACACCCAAATATGGCAGGATTTACATTCTTCTTGAGTGCACATGGATCATACTCCAAAATTGACCACATGCAAGGCCACAGAACAACTCTCAATGAATTCATAAAGATTAAGATTATACAAAGTAATTTTTCTGACCACAACGAAATGAAATTGAAAATCACCAAGGGTCAGAGAAACAGGTTATGCAAAAGGATATGAAATTTAAACAACACACTCTTAGACAATCACTGGGTCAAGGAGGAAATCTCACAAGAAATCAGTAACTACCTTGAAACTAATAAAAACAACAACACAATATATTGAAACCTATGGGATGCAGCAAAAGCTGTCTTGAGAGGGAAGTTCATAGCAGTAAATACATATATTAAAAAAAGAAGAAAGAGCTAAAATTGAAGACCTAACTGCACATGTGGAGGTTTTGTAAAAACAACAACAAAATAAACCAAAAGGAAGTAGAAAGAAGGAAATAACAAAGAATAAAGCAGAACTAAATGAAATAGAGAATAAGAAAGCACAGAAACAATAAACAAAACAAGAAGATGGTTCTTTGAGAATATCAATAAAATTGACAAACCCTTAGCCAGACTAACAAAGGAAAAGAGAGAACAGATGCAAATATGCAAAATAAGGAATGAGCAAGGGGATATCACTACTGACCCCACAGAAATAAAGAGTATCATAAGAGGATACTTTAAAAAATTATATGCCAACAAGAATGATAATTGAGGGGAAATGGACAAGTTTCTAGAAACCCACAAACAGCCTACATTTATGACAAAATAAATTGTTGAACACAACAGTCCAATTACAAGTAAAGAGATAGACTCAGTCATCAAAAACCTCCCAACTAAGAAGCACCCAGGACAGATGACTTCACAGCTGAATTCTACCAAACATTCCGCAAAGAGCTAACACCAATTCTGCTTAAGATCTTCCAAAAAAATAGAAGTATAAGGAATATTGCTAACTCATTCTATGATGCCAAAATTATCATAATACCAAAATCAAACAAAGATACAACAAGAAAGGAAAATTACAAACCAATTTCTCTAATGAACCTAGATGCTAAAATCTTCAATAAAATACTTGCTAATTGAATTCAACAAAATATCCAAAGGATTTATACAAGATGACCATGTGGGTTTCATCCCAAGTATGCAAGGATGGTTCAATATAAGAAAAGCAATCAATGTAATGATTGATTGAAAAAAACTTTCAAAGAGATTGAAAGAAAAAAAATTACATGATCATCTCTATAGATGCAGAAAAAGCATTCGACAAAATATGGCACTCTTTCTGCATAAAAACATGACAAAAGATAGGAATAGAAGGAAACTTTCTGAATATGATAAAGGGTATATATGAAAAACCCAAAGCTAACCTCATTTTCAATGGTGAAATGCTAAAAGCCTTCCCTCTGAGATCGGGATAAGGTCAAGGATGCTCACTATCACCCCTCCTATTTAACATTGTCTTAGAAGTACTTGCATGAGCACTGAGGCAAGAAAAGTATATAAATGGCATCCAGATTGGAAAAGAAGTAAAAATTTCATAATTTGCAGATGACATTATCCTCTACATATAAAGCCCTGAGAAATATACAACAAAACTTCCAGAACTTATAAAGGAGTTCAGTAATGTTGCAGGCTATAAGATCAATGCTCAAAAATCAGTAGCATTTCTGTACACCAATAATGAGCAATCTGAGGAGGAAATCACACAAAAAATACCATTTACAATAATAGCTAAAAGAATCAAATGTCTAGGTATAAATTTAACTAAAGATGTAAAGGACTTAAATACATAAAACTATACAACACTGTTAAAGGAAAACAAAGAAGACTTAAATAAAAGGAAAAATATTCCCTGTTTATGGATAGGAAGACTAAACATCATCAAGATGTCTATCCTACCCAAACTAATCTACAGATTTAAAGCAAACCCAATAAAAATCAACACTATATTTTTTAAGGAACTGGAAAAACTAACCAGAAAGTATATTTGGAGAGGTAAGAGGCCCCGAATTGCCAAAGATATATTGCAAAAGAAAAATGAAATTGGAGATATCACATTACCCGACTTTATATCATACTACAAAGCTACAGTGATCAAAACTGCGTGGTATTTGCACAAGGACAGACCTACTGACCAATGTAACCAAATTGAGTGTTCTGATATAGATCCTAGCATATATAGTCATCTGATATTCGGCAAGGCCATGAAGCCCACTCAGTTCGGAGAGAATGACCTCTTTAACAAGTGGTGCTTGGAGAACTGGATATCCATATCCAAACAATGAGAGAAGAATACCATCTCACACCTTATACAAAAATCAACGCAAGATGGATCAAAAAGCTAAATATAAGAGCCAAAACCATAAAGTCCTTGGAAGATAATGTAGGGAAGCATCTACAGGTCCTTGTAATAGGAAATGGTTTCATGAACTTCACAGCCAAAGCATGAGCAGCAAGAGAAAAAAAAGATGAATGGGATCTCATCAAAATTAAAATCTTCTGCACCTCAAAGGATGTTATTAAGAAAATAATAAAGCAGCCGACCCCATGGGAGAAAATATTTGGCAACCATATGTCTGATAGGAGCCTAATATACTGCATATATAAAGAAATCTACACGTTGAAAATAAAAATACAAACAAACCATTTAAAAAATGGATAAGTGACCTGAAAAGACACTTCTCCAAGGAAGAAATACAAATGGCTAAAAAGCACATGAAAAAATGCTGGACATCGCTTGCTATCACGGAAATGCATATCAAAACTACAATGAGATACCATCTTACACCCATCAGTTTAGCAGCTATTAAAAAAAACAGCAGACACTAAATGTTGGAGAGGATGTGGAAGAATAGTAACATATTGAGGGATAGGAAGGGTGGGTAGTGATATTACTGGGTTTGGTGGTGCAAGGTTAACAGGTAGGTAGATTAGGAAGGGCAGCTAAGAATACCCAGGGCCTGTAAGTATGAATCTTGTCATACCATGAGCCAAAACAGGGGAGAGTCATATGCCCCAGTGGGATGGGGAGGAAGGAACAGAAAAGATCAAATGGGGTATTTAGTGGTCATGGGAAATGTTCTTCATTAACTTACACTAATGAACACAGAACATGTTAAATATCATCAAAAAATATTAAACTGTACAGTCTAAAATTTAAACTCTACTGTAAGTAGAGAAACCATTGACAATGTTTAGTAGCTATGTTTCACTATCTGTATAACAGTTATAACAATGCTACCATCCACAAGAAAAAAAGGTTTTAATATGGGGTTGGGAAGGGAGAAGGAGGTTGTGTGTATGGGAATCTCTAGTATTCTGTGTGTGACTTTGCTGTGACCTAAAACTTCTTTGAAAAATAAATGAAAATTTGGGAGACACTGGGGAATGAGAGGGGGGAGGTGTCATGGTACACAGTGGACATCTGATAATGCAGTGATAAAAGGAGAAAAAAATAATAATTTAAAATAAAAAATAAAAAAAGAAAAAAATTTTTCTTTTATTTTTTCCCATTTTTTTGAATATCCCAATCCATTATTTATATTTTATTTTTAGTTCTTTTTTTCTGAGTTTCCTTGTATTTTATCTGTTGCATTTAAGCTTATCACTATTATTTCACTTTCCTATTAATTGTATTTGATTATTATATGGGCTTCATCTTAAAGGAAGGTTTAGGTCACAGAAGGGTTACAATGTGGATTGCAGAGGAACATTGGAGGGGGATGTCTGGGATGGGGGTTTCATGGTAGTAAGTGCATCTGAATATATATGAAAGATATATAAAATTGTTCAAATGATTGAAGGATGGGGCATGATCACAGTGGGTAGACAATCACTCAATAAATAAGGGAACACTGAATTCCCAGCCTGGAGAGCTCTGCCACATTCTCCAAGGGAGCAGCAACAGTCCCCTGAGTTCAGGGGCAGTGTCTGGCAAAAAAGGATGGCCCAATGTTGGGTTCTTGTTATTGATGACTAGCCTTATGAGTCTATGCTCTTGTAACTGAAACTTGGCCTGATTTAATGGGGTGCTTAATAGTTGCCACATGAAAGCCTCCTTGTTGTTCAAATGTGGCCTCTCTCTAAGCCAAATTCAGCATATGAATGCATTACCTTCCCCCCAACGTGGGACATGACTCCCAGAGATGAGCCTCCCTGGCAACGAGGGACTAAAACCAAGTGCCAACTGGAAACATGACTGATAAAAACCTTTGAATAAATGGGTGAAAAGATAAAGACAAATGAGTTCATGTGGCTAAGAGACTTCAAAGAGAGTCAGTAGGTCGTCCCAGAGGTAACTCTTACACATACCTCAGTAGGATTTCATAGAACACCAAAGTGGATAACCCCCTACGCAGAGGGACCCCTGAGGGCTATGGAGACACCCAAGTCCTATATAAGGGAGATACCCCAGAGATTGATGCCTTATCAGTGGGCTCTAATTTGGAATCTGTATTCCTGAGAGTGAGAGAGTTTGACTCAAATAAGTCCTCCCTGCACATGGTCCATAAGTCCTTTTTATTAAAACCTATATGTGAGGCTGGGGTTTGTAGGTGCACTTCCAGAGACTGGAGCCTCTGGCCTGCCAATGTGCCAGCCATGCCTGGAATCTCGGAGGAGCTACAACTCCTACCCTACAGCTCAATGTACTCATCCAAGTCACCTGGTGAGGATTTGATGATGATGGACAACAGCCATCCCAGTGAATGGAGAGAGCCTGCAGCTGAAGGCAGTATAATCCCATCCATGTATCCATGGGATATAAGCCCACTCTCACTTGGAGATGGAGTGGACATCACCATTTCAGTCCCCTCAGGATTGGAAGAAGAACTATGGACTAGAGTGGACCAAATGGTATTCTGTTGTAGACATATTGGGATTCAAGCAATGGAAGAAATTTTAACATTGAGGTGAAGCCAGTGGCCACTGGACACTTTTGGGGTTGGGAGTGGAGGGCAATTGTGATACAGGGGCACTTTCAGGACTTGGGGTTTGCCCTGAGTGATGTTGTGGTGACAGATATAGGCCATTTTACATCAGTGTATACCATGCAGAATTGTGTGGGAGAGAGTATGGTCTACGATGTGAACTGTGGTCTATGCTTAGTGGCAAAGCCCCAGGATGTGTTTATCCATTGCAGGTGATGTGCCACACTAATGAAAGATGTTCCTGTGAGATGTTATGGGAGGTATAGAAGGTGGAGATTGTGGGAATCCCTGTAATTTTGTGAAAAATTTATGTAATCTAAGCATCTTTTAAAATATATGTGAAAAAAAATAACATTTATGTAAACAAATGCACATATATGCATATATATGTATATATCATTTTACAAATATTGGTTTGTATTGTGAAAAATTTGATTTTTACCCACAAGGAAAAAAAAAAGTACATAGGTGTGTGAAGTTGAAGATCCAGATGAATTATCAGTATCTTTCCTGCATTTTCCAACATGGAATCAGAAATATGAGGTAAAAATAAAATAAAAACAAGAAACTGGATCATTTCAGAGTCTGTCAAATCAATAAGGATGAATTCATGCACATTCGTGTTATTCTTTCATTTCATGCTATAAATCAGGTGTTGTAAACTGCTGAGAAATAAAAAGTGATACCAATTTTTTAAAAAATCACTTGACCATAGATGTAAGGGTCTGTTTTTTAATCATCAATTCAGTTCCATTGGTCTATGTGTCTCTCTTTATTCCAGTACCATACTGTTTTTACCACTGTAGCTAGGTAATACAACTTAAAGGCCAGAGATGAGAGTCCTCCAACTTTGCTTTTCCTTTTTAAGATGTTTCTAGCTATTTAGGACCCCTTACCCTTCCAAATAAATTTGACAATCATGTTTTCCATTTATTTAAAAAATGATGGTGGAATTTTTATCAGGATTGCATTGAATCTGTGTATCCATTTGAGTAGAATTGACATCTTAATGATATTTAGTCTTTCAATCCATGAACATGGAATGTTATTCCAATTACTTAGATCTTTTTTTAAAATTTCTTTTAAGAATGAGTTGTAGTTTTCTAAGCACAAGTGCTTTGCATCATTGTTTAAGGTTATTACTGAAAATTTGGGTTTGATTTGTCATATTTTATTCTCACCACTCTTTTGACACTTTTAGTTACTTTTATTATATAATCTTCATTTCTAGATTATTCCAGACCTCTCTCTCCTGTCTTTTCTTTTCAGGCTGTAGCACACACTTTATTATCTCCTGCAAAGCAGGTCTCTTGGTTACAAACTTTCTGTTTCTGTTTATCTGTGAATATTCTAAATGCCTTCATTGTTGAAAGACAATCTAGCCAGATACAAGATTCCTGGCTGGAAGTTATTCTCTTGCAGTATCTTAAATATAACATACCACTGTTTTCTTGCCACCCTGGTTTCTGATGAGAGATCTGCACTTAATCTTATTGGGTATCCCTTATATGTTATGCATTGCTTTTCTCTTGCTGCTCTCAAACTCTATCTTTGTCTTTGGTATTTGACATTCTGATTAGTATTTGTCTTGGAGTTGTTCTATTCAGATGGGAGTATGCCATGCTTCTTGGACATGGGTATCTATGTCCTTCAATAGGGTTGGGAAATTTTCTACCATTATTTCTTCAAATATCCCATCTGCCCCTTTTCCCTTTTCTTCTACTTCTGGGACATCCATGACTTGTATGTTTTCATGTCTCTTACTGTCCTTTACTTCCCTGAGACCTTGTTCAAGTTTTTCCAAACTTTTCTTCAGCTGTTCTTTTGTATGTTTACTTTCAGAGGCCATTTCTTCAAGCTCACCAATCCTTTCTTCTGCCTCCTCAAATTGGCTATTATATGATTCCAGTGTATTTTAATTTCATTTATTGCACCTTTCATTCCAATAAAATCTGCTATTTTTCTATGTATGTTTTCAAATTCTTCTTAGTTCTCATCCAGTGTCTTCTTAATATCCTTAATTTCTTTAGCCATCTCATTGAATTTATTAAGGAAATTTGTTTGAATACCTATTAGATGTCTCAACTCCTTTATGTCATCTGGAGGCTTATCCTGCTCCTTTAACTGGGCCATATCTTCCTGTTTCTTGGTGTGGGTTGTAATTTTTGTTGGTGTCTTGGCATCTGGCTAACTAGAGTATTTATTCTGGGTGCAGGTTTTCATTTTAGTTTAGAGCTTCTAGCCCTTTCTCCCTTTCTCATTGAATAGTAGGAGCCAAGGATGTAGTTGGTGCTATAAGCTGTGGAGGCTCAAGCTGCCCTCATTACCCCAGGGACCAATGAAGCTTCTCCCAACTTACTCCTTTGCCAGGGGTAGGGACAGAGCCACAGCTGTGTGGGATAATCCAACTCATGCAGGCCTAGACTGTAGTTTCCCAAAGAATCTGATGAAGCTTCAGGTCCCTTTCTCCCCTGCCTGGGGCAGGGATGGAGCTGCAGCTGTGGGCAGAAATCTGTGCAGTTCAGGTCCAAGATGACCACAGTTGCCTGGTAGATTTCTGATTACTCAGTCTGTGCCAGCTAAATGTACCTGCAGTTACCTGGATAGGCTGGTGCAGTGTCCATCACCTTCCTCCCTGCTAGAGGTGGGGCTGAAGCCTAGGCTAGGTCTGCAGGCATATCTGGATGAAAGAAGCCAGTCTCTACTCTCACTGTGATTTTCAGTCAGCCTGGCTTCCCCACATGCTGGGGGTGGAGTAAAAATGAAGGCAACCAGCCTCCTTCTGACTTGGACAGGTTCAAACTTTAGCTCTCTTAGGGTTATATTTTAGCCAGCCAAATTGACTCATCAGTAGCTGAAGTAGGTGGCCAACTGCCTCTTCCTCCCCTGCTTTTGGGAAATGAAGATTCCAACTCCTGCCTCAAAATAGCTCCTGGGATGGCTTGCACTGCCAAGGTAGGATGATCTCTGGCCTCTGTGTTGGGGCTGTAATTTCCCAGAGAGGCTGGTGCAGCTCACCCCTGCTTCCACCCTTCCCAAGGTGTTTCTGGGGCTTGTGTTAGAACAGCAATCTGATATAGATGGAAAAAAGCTGATCCCTACCAACATTATGATTTTCAGTCAGCCCCACTTCCCCTCATGTCAGGCACAGAGTTAAGATGGCAGCCACTGAACTCTTTCTTACTTGGACAGGTTCAAACTTTAGCTGTTCTTAGGATTATACTTAAGCCCACTGAATTTACTAATTAGTAGCTGAGGTTGGTGCCCAATTGTCTTTTCCTCCCTCATTTTGGGATGTTGAACTTTCAATTCCAGCTGTAGAACAGCTCTCAAGGTGCCATGTGCCTCCAGTTGAGAATGGGCACCAGCCTTTGTGACATGGAGTGCTCTACTTATGAATCTTCTCTGAAGATGGGCAGTCTCCTCCTTCCATTATTTCAAAAATGTTACATTATGTGCTTCTGGTCTCCTACAGCCCACAAATAAGTGCTCTAGTTAGTTTTGAGTGATCAATAAATGCCCCATAGCAGGAGCTGATTCTCAGAGCTCTTACTATGCTGCCATCTTGCTGGTTGCCCAGACTGTCAGGATACAGCATTTTAAAGTAAGTATCATAACATGGAAGTATGTTATAAATGCACATTTTAGGAAAACACCAAACCCATGGTATTTCAATTTTCAGTAACTAGAAAATTGAGTATTAATAAAACATAAAGTTGTCATCAAAATTCATGCTTCAGTGGCAAAAGTAAATAACAGAGACAAGTGGATTTGCACCAATTAAAAAAAAATTAACCTGGGTAGCCTTCAGGGTTGTTCATGGGTCTCTCAAGCACAGTTGTCCTTATTCTCCAAGAACTCTTTAACTTCCATGCAGAGTATTCTTTTAATATTTTCAATTCAGATTTCAGGATCCCATGTTTGTTTTTCATTCCACATAGTCTTTGGACAAACTCTGAGCACTTATAATATCTGACAGATTGGAGCTTGGCCAAAAGTCCTCAGAAAACCTGCAGTAGAAGAGTTCATTATAAAACTTGAGATCATAGCTCTGTCTCTTTACACAAGGCAGAGGCATTGTTTGAATGATCCATGGCCTTCTCATATTCTCCTTGGGTTTGTAAGTCCTTTGCCAAGCTACATATATTCTAGGAAGAATTTCTGAAAAACTTCGGCACAGTGCAGAGTAGGTATCTTGGGAATCTGGCTATTGCTAGGCAAGTTTCAGGTTCCTTCCTGGCACTCACAGCCTGTTTTTGAAACCAGGGTCAGCTCAATCTAACAGCCCAAGTAGAGTACCCCAGGCAGACCAGCCCATGTTTGCTGGCAGCAAGCCAGCTTTTCCAACCAAACATTTCCTTTGGCTCCAGAGTGTAGAGAATGGCATCGGCCTGTACAGGGTTGTGGGCCACTGACACTTCAAGATTGAAGTTTTTTGTAAATAGTTTTACTCTTTATCTTTTTGTACATTTCTCCATTAGGGAGCCACCCAATGATGTGGCATAGTGAGTAATGAAAACAGCTTACAAATGAAGATATCTACTTAGGCATAAGGGTGTTTCTTGTATTCTGCCAGAATGCATAAGAGGCATGGGAATGGGCAATTTAGTAAGCTCTTTTTCATGTCTTTATGTATTTGCCTAGCATCTCAGACTGCTGAAGAAGAGGCAAGAGGAGGTAAAAAAAAGTTACAAGACGGTAGTCTCGGTAGCTGTTACGTAGGACTTCCATTTCCTTTAAATTTCACCAGAGAATGTGAAGTGACTGTGAAGAGAATGTGAAATGAGGAATATAAATTAAATTTGATTTCTTTAAAGAACAAATGGAAAACCAACTGGCTTCCTAACATGCACATGGTAAAATGCAAATGCTTATTACAGGAGAGGGATACCGATCTATTTAGAAACACTGTGTAAAGCATTCCTTTTGTCTGAAACAGGACAGGATCTGTGTGGGAAACAGTACACATATTAGCAGTCACCAGAGAGATCTGTGGTGTTAGGAAGGGCAGGGCTTTGGAGGTTGGGCTGGACAGTGGCAGAAAGTGCCCACAGCTGGCCAGGTGTGTGGCCAGGTCCACCAGATTAAACCTGGATCTCTCCCTCTTTACTTCAGGTGGTGTATGTCAATCATGCCACTGTACCCTGGCTGCAACTTGATACTTAGCTTCTTGAAGAGCCCTCATTCTTCCACATGCAGAGGTGACAGTTGCCATTTTACAATCTCACTGACACTGAACGTCCCTCTGCCTTTCTCCAACTCCTCTCCAACACTGGTGGGTATGCTTTAAATGAATTTTCTTAATTTTTACTTTTTGTACCTTTATTGACAGTGCACATTTAAAACAAATAAGACAACAAATCAAACACAAACACACACCCTATACTTTTACCAGTTTGCACATAGAGATGCTCCAAGGAAAGTTCCTTCTCTCTATTTTCTTGTTTTAGGATATCTCTCATCCATGGTATCAAGAAATTCCAGCCTTGTGGATTCTGGCAACTTCAAAAGAGGAGTCAGATCATGACCGGCAATGTGACCTGCCTCAAAGTCAGTGAACAGAAAGATACATGGTTCAATGATAATTTGAAAAGAAAGATTTCTGTACATTTATATCAGGATCCTACAAAATGAAGTGGCATCATGAGAAATGAAAAGAGAATTAAAATGAAGAAGGCTATTCTTGGAAACATTGTCTGGTGAGAAACCTGCCAGGTGAGTTAAACAAAATACATGAGCAGGTAATGACAGGTGTATGATATGGCTTTCTTTTTTTTTTTTTTTTTTAAATAGCTCCAAGTAAAATGTAGCATGAAGAAAATATGTATCTTTTATTATCTTAAGGAGAAATGGCAAAGGAATGTGGCTTCCTAACCTTGTCATGGTCACAGAAAATATGGAATTCAGCAGAGTTACAGATCAAGTAGGATGCACCAGATGTAAATGTACTTGGGTGTGAAACAGTCCATGATCCCTGTCAACAATCCCAGATTACATCCAGGCATAAGGACTTGCATTCATCTGAGTTGCTTCCATATGAGAATATGTCTCAAATGATTCCAGAGATTTTACAGATGTTCAAGGAAGGCTGCACTTTTCAAGTCTGTCAGGAAAATATTTCCTCTTGTTTTTAAACCCGATCACAATTTTTGAAAAGTAGGCAGAGATTGATTGTTTTCCCTAGACTGACACATTTTCAGGAGAGCAAGTTTCCCAGAGGCACCAATTGAATGTTTCTTGTGAAGGAGTGATTTTGGCCTAGATCCTTGACCTGCCCTTGATCCTTATGCCTTTTCCTAGAAAGGTGTGGGTTTAGTTGAATTTCTGACTTAAAGGGGACCTGGCTGATTTTGCAGTGAAATGTCTGGTACCCTATTCCTGGCCCATTATGACCAATCTGTCTCTTATATCTTGGTCAAGGTTCTAGGAACAGAATGCATTGGACCAATCTTGTGAACTGAACTCTAAGCCTGGTTTTGCATTTTGATCCTGACATGTGTGCCTCTAGCCTGAAGGTAAGTTACACATTGGTTTGCAGATAAACCAATTGCATGATAAAATGAATTTTTGTCATTGCTCTGGGCTTGGTATGCATTACGTTCTTCTGATTCCCAGAGTGCAATTGGAGCTGCATTTGTGCTCTTGGAAGGCAAAGTGGATCTTCTGAGAGGTGGAATGACTGTTGTGTCAGATTTGAGGAGAAACTATCTCTTCCCTGAGCTTGATGGCTGACTACTGGTGCCAGTAGCTTTTGCATTCCCTTTAAAATTTCTGTTCATTCAAGGCCAAGGTAGGAATTCTAAAGAGGATGACCATGCACCTGCCCCTCACCCCTTCCACCCACCACAGCATGGGGTGTTTGGGAACTCACCCTTGGGTTCTGATTGGTTTCACTATTGCAGCCTGCCAGCATGGTGACCGGATTTCAGAATGAAGAGTATGCTTCATTTCCAGAAGAGAAAATCAAAGGACAACAAAAGCATCTCTGGCCCTACACCCCACATCTGAGACTCCATCTCTGTTAGTGCCCCACCACCACCCAAATTCTGAAACCGGTCCGGGCTGTTCAAAGAGAGAGGCCCAAGGGAGGTTGTCTGTGACCCACCAGCTCCCAGGGTACCTCCAAGAAAATTTCCAAGACTACCCCACACCCCATGGGAGGAGGGGTGAGCCATCCCACTCATGATTTGCCCTGCTGGTTTCTCAGGGGCCCCATTATGGCCACTTTGAAATGGGTCCATCTGTGGTTTCCCCAGGTTTGGTGAGTCCCACTTTTGACTAGGGCTATGCTTTGTGCTCTGTGTGACTGGGAATTGGGCCTGCTTTTTTGTGTGGCTGTGCAGAGCCCTGAACATCCATTTTCAGGGTTTCTGTTTGGGGTGGTGTAGAGAGGGGAAGGGCTGGCAAAGAGGTCCTCTTGGGTAGCAACCACATTGTCCCAGGCATGACATGGGTCCCTCTCCCTCTCAAGAAAGAAACCATACTTTCTTTGAGTCAATTGGCAGTTGTACATCATGCCCTTGTGAACATCATTGTTTCCTCCATACATAACTTCTGGAGATCTTGTCATGCTTTCACAGGTGCTGCAGTATGGGCCATTTTCCTATCCTACCAGCAGAGAGGAGCACTTCCTTGTGTACCTCCAAATCCTCTCCTGCCATAGCCTTTTTCTTTTATCTCAAAAATTGGGGGACCTTTATGGAGAAGCTACCATCATTAACATACACAGACCTTTTACCATTTAGAGATCACAGATACAGTTGATCCATAAAAGTTCCAACTATTTTGCTGTTTTAGGGTAATTCTTGCCCTTGATAGCACCCATATTACGGTCCTATGACTTTCAGCTTAGAAAGCATGGTGTGAGGGCCATGCCACATAATCAGGGAACAGAACATCAAGTTTCTGTACTATAAATTTAGTTGACTCTCTCTAAAGATTTAAAAATTCAGTGTGGATAAACAATCAAGTATTCATGTCATTTACAGATGGATAGCAACTTTAAATAATATGAATTCTTCAGCTTAATCAAAGGTATACTTAATTTAATTTTCCCTTTTCTTTCAAGAGAAAGGACTCAGCATTTTAAAGAAAGTATTGTTACCTGGAAGTACATTATAAATGCACATTTTAGGAAACCTCCAAACCCATGATATTTCAATGTTCAATAACTAGAAAACTGAGTATTACTAAAATGCAGTCATCATCAAAATACATGCTTGGTGGCAAAAGTAAATAACAGAGACAAGTGAATTTACACCAATTAAAAAAAATAACTTGGGTAGGCTTAAGTGCAGTTCATGAGTCTGTATCAAACACTGTTCCACTTATTTTCCAAGAGATCTTCATCTTTCATGCAGAGTATTATATATATATATATATATATATTTTTTTTTTTTCAATTCAGCTTTCAGGATATGATGTTTTTTCTTTCATTCTCCATCATCTTCAGACAAGCTCTGAGCACTTAGTTCTCTGATGGATTGTTTGGAACTCAGTCAAAAGTCCTTGGAAAACCTGGTGTGGAGGAGTTCATTATAAAACTTGTGGTGACATCTCTGGTTGTTTACACAGGGCAAAGTCATTGTTCAAATGCTCCACAGCCTTCTCCTATTCTCCTTGGGCTTGTAAGTCCTTTGCCAAACTCCATATGTTCTAGGAAGAATTTCTGAGCAGCTTCAGCAAATTGCAGAGTTGGTATCTTGGAAATCCTGGCTTTTCCAAGGAAAGTTTCAGCTTCCTTCCTGGTTCTCACAGCTTGTTTTTGAAACTGGGGTCAGCTCACTCTTGTTGTCTGAGTAAATACAGCACCCCATGCAGACCGGCCCATGTTCCCTGGCCACGAGACAGCTTTTCCAAACAAATGTTACCCTTGGCTGTGTAGTGTTGATGGCTGCATAGTGTAGAGGATGGCATTGCACTGCACAGTGTTGTGGGCCACCAACCCTCCAAGATTGAAGTTTTTTGTACAATAGTTTTATTCTTTATCTTTTGTACACTTCTGCATTAGGGAACCAACAAATTCTGTGGCATCATGATTAATTAAAACAGTTTACAAATGAAGGTAACTACTTAGGTATAAGGGGCTTTCTTGTCTTCTGGCAGAATGCACAAGAGGTATGAAAATGGGCAATTTAAGAAGCTCTTCTTAATGTCTGTATGTATTTGCCTAGCAACTCAGACTGCTGAGGAAGTGGCAAGATGAGGTAAAGAAAATGTGCAAAATGGTAGTCATAATAACCATGTGGTAGGACTTCCACTTCCCTCTGAATGTCTCCAAAGGGAATGTAAAATGAGGGATATAATTTATCTTTCATATCTTTAAAGAACAAATGCAAAATCAACTGGCTACCTAACATGCACACTCTAAAATGCAAATGTTTATTACAGGAGAGGGATATCAATGTATTGGGAAACACAGAATAGAGTTTTCCTTGTGTTGGAAACAGGACTGGATCCCTGTGAACAACAGTACATGCATAGGAGGCCACCATGTGATCCATGGGTTTGGGAGGGGCAAGGCTTCAGAGGTTGAGCTGGACAATGGCAGGAAGTGCCATCAACCAGCCAGTGGAGTGACCAGGATCACCAGATCTATCCCAGATCCAAGTTCCTCTTATGGATCCCTCCTTCTTTACTTCAGGTGGTGTATGCCAATCAAGTCACTGTGACTTGGCTGCAACTTGATACTGATCTTGAAAACCTAGCAGTCTTCCACTTGGCAGTGATGGCATTTGCCAATTTGTGACCTCACTGCACTCAATGAGCATCCCTCTGCCTTTCTTCACATCCATCCACCACTTGCTGGTATATATTCAGTGATTATTAAAAATTTTTACTTTTTATACCTTTATTGACAATGCATATTAAAAACAAAGAATCAAACAACAAATAAAACACAAACACACCAGACTTTTACCAAATTTCACTTTGAGATCCTCAAAAAAAATTCATTCTCTCTATTTTGTTCTTTTAGGATGCCTCTCACCCATGGTATCAAGAAATTCCAGCCTTGTGGATTCCAGCAACTTAAAAAAGAGAAGTGGGATAATGACCAGCAATATGACCTGCCTCAAAATCAATGAACAGAAAGACACATGGTTCGATGATAATTTGAAAAGAAAAACTTCTGTACATTTGATATCAGGTAACCACAAAATGAAGTAGCATCAAGAAAAATGAAAAGAGAATTAAAATGGAGAAAGGTATTATATAAAAATACTTGGGTTTGTTGTCTTCTCACAGGATGCTTGAGAGGGGCTGAGCTGGGCCATCTAGCCAGATCTACTCCTACTTGAAGTTATTCTGCTTGGGAACATTGCCTGGTGAGGAAAGTGCAAGGTGAATGAAACAAAATGCATAAGCAGGGAATCATAGCTGTGTGATATGGCTTTCTATTTCTTTTTAATTGCTCCAATTAATATGTAAAATTTAGAAAATAATATATATTTACTTTTCTAAATGAGAAAGGGGAAAGAAATGTGGCTTACTACCCTTGTCATGGTCACTGCAAATATGGAATTCAGCTGAAAGATGTAGATCTAGTAGGAGCCACCAGATACAAAAGTACTTGGGGAAGCACAGGCAAGATGGCATCAGTTTAGGAGGGCACTCACTAACTCACTGTCTGAGGATGGCTGTTTGGGGACAGGGTCCTGCTTAGGGGTCTGAGCTGGAGGCGCATGGAGCGAGAAACTTGGAGACATCGTTCTGGAGGGAGCTGGACAGTGTGGATTGCTCAGGACAGATTCCTGTGTTTTTCCCCTGCCTGTGGTGGTTAACACAGATGGCTGAGTCCCACCCTCAGGGAAAAAGGCTGGTTTGAGCCACAACTCCTGCTGACAACCTGGTGAGAGGGAGCATTCTCCGAGAGAGGGAGGATTCTGATGGAGGTGTGAGAGGGGTTTCCTTTCTGTGGATTTGGCTGCCTGGAACCCCTTGCAGGTTTGGTGAACAAAATAGCTGGCTTGAAGCAACACCAGGCTGAGGGGAGTGGTGAATCTGCTGAGGAAGGTTGATTTACCTAGCTGCCCAGGGATACATCCCAAACCCCAGTGGCAACCCAGTGAAAGGGAGCATTCTCCAAGAGTGGGAGGGTTCTGGCAGAGGGTGGAGAGGGGTTTCCTTTCTGTGGGTTTGGCTGCCTGGACCCCCTTGTATATTTGGGGAGCAAACCAGCTGGCTTGAAAGGAAGCCAGGCTGAGGGGAGAGGTGAGTCTGCTGAGGAAGCTGGATTTACCTAACCACCCTGGGAAACAGGCTTTGCTCAGGAGGGGGCAGAGTAGCCAATTTCATACTTCTGCATTGAGGTGTATCAGAATTTCAGCTCCTCTGGGGAAATCAAGGAGTGGGAAGTGTTTGATAAGTTTTCACAAGCCTATTTAGGGTCCCCTCAGCAGAGGTGGTGGTCACAAAGATGCCTTATTTTGGGTCTCTTATTTCTCCACCCAAAAAAATTACTTAAAAAAATAACTTAGTTTAATTACTAAAATCTGCCTTAAAACTTGTAAAAAGAAGCCTGCAGGGTAATTAATTGATGAACACAGGCAGACTGAGAGTCTCCACAAGGGCCTAAGAAGGAAACTTATTATTCCTTAGCTTTGTTTAACTGCTTGCTTGTGTGTTTGTTCCATTTTTCTTTGTTTGTTTGTTTCTTGCTTTTCTTTCCTCTTTCCTCCCCCTGCCTTTTTTGAATTAGGTGCTGCTAGGTTGTTTCTTCTTTGCTGTGCTTCTTCATCCTTGATTTCCCATTCTCTGTGTATATTGATTTTGTCTACCAACACTATCTATTTTCCTTCCTTCATCTTTCTACATTCTACTTTCTGTTGTGGTTCTTAAATTCCACCTTTTTTTCATTTTTCCTCAAATTCATGGGTGTCAAATTCTATCTTCTCTATTCAGTTTTTTTTTTTTATTGTTTTTCCTTTCAGACATTTATTTACTCTTTCTCTCTCTCATTATCATTCTGGTCTTTTAAATCATTCTATATATTTTCCTCTGTTTGGTTTTCCATTCCATTTTATGTACTCCACTTTTTCCCCCAATTACTGTACACTGCCTATATGAGTTAAATACTCACTTAATTAAGTCTTATACATCCGTCTTCTAATTTTATCAATATTACTATTATCTTTTTTTCCTTTCTTACCTCTTTCAATTCCTCTGGCCCTAATATTTTTCCTTCAAAGGAACATAGAAAACAGCAAGGAAAAAGAACAAGAAGAACAAAATGCCAAAGAGAAAACTTGACACACACGCAGAACTACTAGCTAAATAAAACCCTAGAGCAGAGAGAGAAGCTAATGAACTGAATAAAACCATCATATTAAAACGATAACCAGAGGGCAAAAAAATTACAAACCATACTGAGAAACAAGAAGGTATGGACCAGTCCACTGAAAAAACTAAAAACCAGGAAAAGATGCAGAACATTGAACAACTAATCAAAGCTGTCTAAACAAATATAATGGATCAATTTAGTGAAGTGAAGTAAGACATTAAGGATATCAAGAAGTCACTGAGAGAATATACTAAAGAAACTGTAAACATACATAAAAAGATAATGGATATGATGGGGATGAATGGCACAATCCAAGAAATCAAAAAGAGGCTGGATTCACATAACAGGAAATTTGACCAGGAATAAGAAAGAATTTTTGATGTGGAAGACAGTACATCTGAAATCAAATAAATAGTAGAACAGATAGATAAAAAGATAGAAAAAATCCAGCAGAGAATTAAGGATTTAACCAAAAATAAAAAATACACAAATGTACACATTATAGGCATCCCAGAAGGAGAAGAGAAGGAAAAGGGAACAAAAGGAGTTTTGAAGGAAATAATGGCTGGAAATTCCCAACTCTATTGAGGGAGATGGATCTACATGTCCAGGAAGCACAGCACACCCAAACAGTACAAATCCCAAAGGCCTTCTCTAAGATATATAATTATCAAAGTGTCCAATGCTCAAGACAAAGAGAAAATACTCAAGGAAGCAAGAGAAAAGAGAACCATCATAAACAAGGGAAGCACAATAAGATTAAGTGCTGATTTCTCATGTGAAATCAGAGACAAGAACGCAGTTGTATGACATACTCAAGGTATTAAAAGAAAAAACTTCCAGCCACTAATTTCCTATCCAGCAAAGCTGGCATTCAAAAATGACAGTAAAAAGAATTTTAAAAAATTAAAAAAAGATGGACAGTTCAAAATATTCACAGATAAACAGAAATTAAGAGAGTATGCCAATAAGAAACCTTCACTTCAAGAAATACTAAAGGAAGTTCTACAGGTTGAAAGGAAAAAAAACCAGAGAGAGAGAGTTGGAAGAGAGTGTAAGAACAACTAAAAAGACAAAAAGAAATAAATACAACATGTGACATATGTAGTAGTTGGGCAGTTTGATGTAATTATGAATTCCAAAAAATCTATATTGGATTAAGCTTGTAAACTGGTCTGTTAATCTGGGCATGATTAAGTTATGATTAAGGCATTGACTGGGCCATGTCAGTAAGGTATTCTTCCCCATCCCTTGGTGGGTGGGTGAATCAAATATAAAAGGCAAGTTAAATGAGAGAGGGAGGAGTTCTGATGTTGGAGTTTTGATTCTGGAGCTGAGGATGCTAGCAGACAGAGGAGGTTGGTCGTGAGGAAGGAAAGAAGTCCCTGAGATATAGAAGAGCCATTTACCTGAGAGTTTACAACTGGCTTTATGGAGTGAAGCAAAACCTAGAGAACCTCATAGTCTACAGTTGACCTTGTGGAAGAAACAGACATGCTAAGTCTGGAGAGAAATGCAGTCCTGGGAAGAGAAGAACCCAAGAAGCTTGAACCCTGGCAAACATCAGCAGCTGTCTTGCTCCAAGACGTGGCAATGGACTTTGGTAAAGGAAGAACCTTAAGCTTTTTGGCCTGGTAACTGTGGACTTCTACCCCAAACTAAATACTATTTATAAAAACCAACCTATTTCTAGTCTTTTACATCAGCACCCCTTTGGTTGACTAATAGAGCATACATAAACCCAAAGAAAATATGGATGATGTAAGAAATACATTGAGAGTAATAACAGAGAATTAATAAAGAAACAAAGACTGAAAAATACATTAAAGGACCTGGACCTAATAGACCTAAACAGAACACTACACCAAAATACAGCAGGATATGCATTCTTCTAGAATGCATATGGATCCTACTCTAAGATAGACCACATGCTGGGCCACAGAACAACTCTGAATGAATTCCAAAAGATTGAGATTATACAAAGTAATTTCTATGACTACAATGGAATGAAATTGGAAATCACTAAGAGCAAGAGAACCAGATTAGATACAAGATATGGAAGTTATACAACACACTTGTAGACAAAGAGTGGGTCAATGAGGAAATCTCAAAATAAATCACTAACTACCTTGAAGAGAATGTAGATGACAACACAACATATCAAAACCTGTGGAATGCAGCCAAAGCTTTACTGAGAGGGAAATACATAAACATAATTGCATATATGAAAAAAGAAGAAAGAGCTAAAATTGAAATACTAAGTAATAACTGCACACCCAGAGGAATTGGAAAACAAGAACAAACTAAACCCAAAGGAAGAAGAAAGAAGGAAATAACAAAGATTAGAACAGTGTTAATTAAATAGATGTTTTTAAAAGTGCTAGAACAAATTTTAAAAAGCAAAAGCTGGTTCTTCGAGAAGATCAGTAAAATTGGCAAACCCTCAGCCAGACTAACAAAGAAAAAGAGAGAGTAGATGCAAATACACAAAATAAAGAATGAGAAAGAGGATGTCACTACTGACCCAAGAGAAATAAAGAGTATCATAAGAGGATATTTTGAAAAAGTATATGCCTCAAGAATGATAATTTAGAGGAAATGGACAAATTTCTAGAAACCCACAAAGAGCATACATTGACCAAAGAAGAAATTGATGAACTCAACTGTCCAATTACAAGTGAAGAGATAGACTCAGTCATGAAAAACCTCCCAACTAAGAAAAGCCCAGGACCAGATGGTTTCACACCTGAATTCTACCAAACATTCAGGAAAGAGCTAACACCAATCCTGCTTAAGCTCTTCCAAAAATAGAAGTAAAAGGAATATTG
Organism: Tolypeutes matacus; assembly: GCA_026826555.1. NCBI lineage: Eukaryota > Metazoa > Chordata > Mammalia > Cingulata > Chlamyphoridae > Tolypeutes > Tolypeutes matacus. The sequence continues at coordinate 3,896,165 of JAKSZT010050948.1, forward strand.
CCTAACTCATTCTATGATACCAACATTACCTTAATATCAAAAACAAACAAAGATATCAAAAGAAAGGACAATTACAGACCAATTTCTCTAATGAACCAAGATGCTAAAATCCTCAAAAAAAATACTTGATTATCACATTCAACAACATATCAAAATTATTATACACCATGACCAAGTGGGTTTCATCACGGGTATGCAAGGATGTTTCAATATAAGCAAATCAATCAATGTAATACACCACATAAACAGATTGAAAAAAACAACACATGATCATCTCTATAGATGCAGAAAAAGCATTTGACAAAATCCAGCACTCTTTCCTGATAAACACACAGCAAAATATAAGAAAAGAAGGAAACTTTCTGAATAGAATAAAGGGTATAAATGAAAAACCAAAAGCTAACATCAACTTCAATGGTGAAATCCTAAAAGACTTCCCTATGAGATCAGGAGGAAGACAAGGATGCCCACTATCACCACTCCTTTTAACATTGTCTTAGAAGTACTTGCTCAAGCACTGATGCAAAAAAAAATATATAGAAGGCATCCAAATTGGAAAATAAGTAAAAATTTCATTACTTGCAGACAAAGTGATCTTATATGTAGAAAGCCCTGAGAAATAAACAACTAAGCTTCTTAAACTTATAAAGGAGTACAGTAATGTTGCAGGCTATAAGATCAATGTTCAAAAATCAGCAGCATTTCTGTACACCAATAATGAGCAATCTGAGAAGGAAATCAAGAAAAAAAATACCATTTACAATAGTAACTAAAAGAATCAAATACCTAGGAATAAATTTAACTAAAGATGTAAAGGACTTATATACAGAAAACTACACAACACTGTTAAAGGAAATCAAAGAAGACTTAAATAAATAGAAGAATATTCCCTGTTCATTGATAGGAAGACTAAACATCATCAAGATGTCTATCCTACTCAAAACTAATCTACAGGTTTAATGCAATCCCAATAAAAATCAACACTATATTTTTTAAGGAACTGGAAAAACTAACTACAAAATATATTTGGAAAGATAAGAGTCCCCAAATTGCCAAAGATATATTGAAAATGAAAGATGAAGTTGGAGGTATCATATCACTTGACTTTAAAACATACTACAAAGCTACACTGTTCAAAACTACATTGTATTGGCCCAAGGATAGACATAATGACCAATGGAACCAAATTGAGAGTTCTGATATAGATCCTTGCATATACAGCCATCTGATATTCGACAAGGCTACCAAGCCCACTCAGTTGGGAGAGAATGGCCTGAAACAAATGGTGCTTGGAGAACTGGATATCTACATCCAAAAGAATGAGAGAGGAACACCATCTCACACCTACAAAAATCAACTCAATATGGATCAAAAATCTAAATATAAGAGCCAAAACCATAAAGACCTTGGAATATAATGTAGGGTAGGATCTACAGGACCTTGTAATAGGAAAAGTTTTCATGAACTTCACATGCAAAACATGAGAAGCAAAAGAAAAATTAGATAAATGGGATCTCCTAAATATTAAAACCTTCTGCCCTTAAAGGATGTTATTAAGGAAATAAATAAGCAGTCTACCCAATGGGAGAAAATATTTGGCAACCATATATCTGATAGGAGCCTAATATCCTGCATATAAAATGAAATCCTACACCTCGACAAACAACCCATTTAAAAAATGGACTAGAAACCCGAAAAGACACTTCTGCAAGGAAGAAATACAAATGGTTAAAAATCACATGAAAAATTGCTCAACATTGCTAACTATTAGGGAAATGTAAATCAAAATTACAATGAGATACCATTTTACACCCATGAGAATGGCAGGTATTGAAAAAATAGCAGACAATAAATGTTGGAGAGGATGTGGAGGAATGGGAATCCTCATCTACTGCTGGTGGGATTGTGGAATGGTCCAGCCACTGTGGAGGATAGTTTGGCTGTTCCTCAGAAAACTAACAATAGATCTTCCATATGATCCAGCAATTTCACTACTGGGTACATACCCAGAATAATTGAAAGTAAATACACGAGCAGATATATGCACCCCAATGTTCATAGCAGCATTGTTCACAATTGCCCAAAGTTGGAAACAGCCCGGTGCTCATCAACAGCTGGAAACAGCCCCAGTGCCCATCAGCAGATGAATGGATCAACAAAAGGTTGTACATATATACAATGGAATATTACTCTGCTGTAAGAAGGCATAAAGTGCTAACACATGAAATAACATGGATGAATCTTAAAGACCTTATGTTGAGTGAAGCAAGCCAGGCTATTGAAGGATGAACAATACATGACCTCACTGATTTGAATTGAGGGAAGTGAGCAGTCTCTGAGAACCATTGTCTGAAAGATAGGTTACCAAGGGAGAGAAAGAGAAGAGAAGGTTGTGAGCCATCACCCATATGGCCATAATCTACGGTAAAGTGATAGAGTATAGTTGCATATTGAAGGAAAGGATAGGTGTGTAGTGATATTACTGGGTTTGGTGGTGCAGTGTTGACAGGTGGGTAGATTAGGAAGGGTGTGTTAGAATACCGTGGATACTGGGGGGAGAGATGGGGGAGGGACTAGGTGAATATAGGATTTGTGGGTATGAGGTGGAAAGTGCAGGAGTGGAATGCTCTTATGACAATATGACAAGGTAGTGTCACTGGTTTAGGGTTTAGGTTGGGGGGGCATTCAAGATGGGGTACATCTGGAATAGGCTTCTGGGGAGTGTGTGAATGTTCTTCCTGTCATAATGTGTGGTGTCAGGGAGTGGAGACCAACATGGTGAGTTGGAAGGAGATGGACCCCCATCTTTCGGAGGAACGATTCACCCAGAAACAGACTGGTGGGTGTCTTTTAAGAGAAAGGATGGATCCAAACAGGGGAGGATAATCAGCATGTCAAGACCTCTTGTTGCATGTAATTATGAATCTTGTCATCCAATGAGTCAAGACAGTGGCGTGTATGTGCCCCAGAGGGATTGGGAAGAAGAAACAGAAAAGATCAAACAAGGTATTTAGTGGTCATGGGAAATGTTTTTCATCACCGTACATTAATGGACACAAGGCATGGTAAATATCATCAAACATTATTAAACTGTACAGTTCAAATTGTAAACTATACTGTAAACCATTGAAAATGTTTAGTAGCTATGTTTCACTATTTGTATAACAGTTATAACATTGTTACCTTCCACATAAAAAAGCTTTTCTTATGGGGTGAGGAAAGGGCGAGGAGGTTGGGTATATGAGAGTCTCTAGTATTCTGTGTGTGACATTGCTATGACATAAAACTTCTTTTTAAATTAAATGAAAAATTGGGAGACACTGGGGAGTGAGAGGGGGAAGTGCCATGGAACAGACTGGACACCCGATAATGCAGTAATAAAAGGAAAAAATAATAATAATTTAAATTTTTTTTTGTTTTTTCCCATTTTATGAATGTCCCAATCCTTTAATTACATTTCATTTTTAGTTTTTTTTCCTAAGTTTCCATGTATTTTGTCACTTACATTTAAGCTTATCATTATTATTTCATTTCCCTATTTATTACATTTGGTTATTATATGGGCTTCATCTTCAAAGAAGGTTTAGATCACAGAAGGGCTACAATGGGGGCTGCTGAAGAGCAATAGTGTTGGGTGTCTGGGATGGGGGATTCATAGGGGGAAGTTCATCTGAATATACATGAAAGATATATAATATTGTCTAAATGATCAAGGAGTGGGGCATGGTCATAGTGGGTGGACAATCACTCACTAAATGTGGGAATACTGATTTCCCAGCCTGGAGAGCTCTGCCACATTCTCCAAAGGAGCAGCAACAGTCCCTGAAGTGCAGGGGCAATGTTTGGCAAAGGAGGATGATCTGTTAATGGGTTCTTGTTATTGATGTCTAGCCTTACAAGTCTTTGCTCTTGTAATTGAAACTTAGCCTACTATTATGTGGTGCTTAAGAGTTGCCACCTGAAATCCTCCTTTTTGCTCAAATGTGGCATCTCTCTAAGCCAAACTCAGCATATTAATGCATTACCTTCCCCCCAACATGGGACATGACTCCAAGGGTTGAGCCTCCCTGGCAATAAGGGATCACCAAATGCCAACTGGCAATACCACTGGAAAAAGACCTTGAATATAGGGGGGGAAATGTAAAGACAAATGAGTTCATGTGGCTAACACACTTCAAAGAGAGTTGGGAGGTCATCCCGGAGGTAATGCTTATGCACACCTCAGTAGGATCTCATAGAACACCCAAGTAAATATCACCCCACACAGAGAGACTCCTGAGGACTCTGGAGACACCCAGGTAATATATAAGGGGCGATAGCTCTGGAGATTGATGCCTTATCAATAGGCTACACTTTAGGATCTGTGCTCCTGAGAGTGACAGAGTTGGACCCAAATAAGACCTCCCTGCACATGGTCCATCAGTCCCTTCTATTCAAACCTTTATGTAATGCTGGAGTTTGTAGGTGTACTTCCAGAGACTGGAGCCTTTTGCCTGGCCATGTGCCAGCTTTTCCTGGAATCTCGGTGGAGCTGCAACTCCTACTGCACAGCTCAATGGACTCACCCATGTCAACTGGTGAGGAGATGATGATGGACAATGGCCATCCCAGGGAATGGAGAGAATCTGCAGCTGCAGGAAGGATAATCCCATCCATCATATCCATGGGATATAAGCCCCCTCTCACTTGGAGGTGGAGTGGACCTCACCATCCCAAACACCTCAGGATTGTGGGAAGAGCTATGGACTAGAGTGGACTCACTGGTATTCTGTTGTAGACATATTGTGATTCAAGCAATAGAAGAAATTACAACAGTGAGGTGGAGCCAGTGGCCCCTGGACACTTTTGGGGCAGGGAAGGATAAAGCAGTTGCAATACAGGGGATTTTTCAGGACTTGGGAATTATCCTGAATGACATTACAACGACAGATATAGGCAATTTTACATCAGCATATAACATGCAGAACTGTGTGGGAGAGAGTGTGTCTACAATGTGAACTATGGTTCATGCTTAATGGCGAAGCCCCAGGATGTGTATATCCATTGCAGGTCATGTGCCACACTAATGAAAGATGTTTATATGGGATGTTATGGGAGGTGTGGGAGGTGGGAACATGGGAATCCTTGTAATTTTTGCGTAATATTTATGTAATCTAAGCATCTTTTAAAATATAAATAAATAAATAAAATTTTTAAAAAAGTAATTATGTCTGAAACAGTTAACAATCCCTGTCAACAATTCCAAATTGTATACAGGAGTAAGGACTTACACTCATCTGATTTGTTTCCACAAGACAACTGTTCTCAGTGATTCCAGAGATCTTACAGATGTGTTAGGAAGGCCGCATTTTTAAAATCTGTCAGGAAAATATCTCATCTTTTTAAGCCTGATCACAACTTTTGAAAAGTCTGCAGAGAATGATTGTTTTCCCCTAACCAACACATTTCAACAGAACAAGTATCACATGCACCAATTGAATATATCTTGTGATGGCGTGATTTTGACCTCAATCGTTGACCTGCAACTTGATCCTTCTGCCTTTGGCTAGAGATGAATGGATTAGTTGAGCTTCTGACTTTAAGGGGACCTGGGAGTTTTTGCAATGAATTGTCTGAGACTTTATTCTGTGCTCCTTATTACCGATCTGCCTCTTGTGTCTTGATCAGGGTTCTAGAATGGAAACCATTGGACCACCCTAATGAACTGAGGTTTAACCCTGGTCTTGTGTTTTGATCCTGAGTTGTGTGCCTCTATCCTGAAGGTAAGTTCCCTGGTGTTAGCACAGTGAAGGATAAAGTGTATTTTTGTGAGTGCTCTGGGTGTGGTACACTGTGTTCTTCTGATTCCCAGAGTGCAACCAAAGCTGCATTTGTGCTCTTGGAAGGCATATTTGCAGTTCCCATAGGTGCCAGTGTTGTTGTGTCAGATTTGAGGAGAAAGTAGCTCCTTCCTGAGCTTGACAGCTGACTACTTGTTCTGGTGGCTTTTACATTTTCTTCAAAATTTCTGTTCATTCAAGACCAAGGTAGGAATTCTAAAGAGGATGACCATGCCTCCACCCCATGCCCCTTTCACCTGCCACTTTCTTGGAGTGTTTGGGAGCTTGCCTCTGGATTTTGATTAGATTCACTTTTAAGCCTACCCCTCATGGTGACCAGATTGTAGAATGAATGGTAAGCTTCTTTTCCAGAAGAGGAAATCAAAGGACAACAGAAGCATCTGCAGCCCTCCCCCCCCATACCAGAGACTCCATCTGTTTTCTGAGTCCCCCACCACCACCCAGGTCTCTGAAGCCAGACTGAGCTGGCCAGTGTGTCAGGCCCAAGGGAGTTAGTCTGTGATACACCAATCCCCAGGGTTCACCGGAGACATCATCCAAAACCACCCCATCCCCCATGGGATGAGTGGCAAACCATCCCACTCATGGTATGTCCTGTTGGTTTCTCAGGGTCCCAGTTATGGCTATTTTTATATGGGCCTGCAAGTTGTACCTTCTGGGGTTTCCCCAGTTTAGATGAGTCCTAGATGTGACTTGGGCTATGCTTTGTATTCTGTGTGGTTGGGAATTGATCCTGCCCTTTTGGGTGCATGTTCAGGGCCATGGACACCTATTTTCAGTTGTTATGTTAGGGGTGGGGCATGGAGTTTGAGGGGGTTTCCCAGGAGGTCCTCCTTGGTAGCTGCCACATCTGACCAGGATCTACATGGGTCCCTCTCCAACTTAAGGCTCCATCCTTACTTAGAGTCAAGTCATATTTATACAATGTGCTGCTGTTAACATTCCTATGACCTCCATACATAGCTTCTGAATATATTGCCATGTTGTCTTGCCCAGAAGTGGCAGCATGTGCCATTTTCCAATCCCACCAGCAGAGAATGAGTGCTTCCATGTCTTCCTCTAGATCCTCTCCTACCCTAGTATTATTCTTTTAGTTCAATAATTGGTGGACATTTATTGACAAGGTATATTCATCAAAATTCACATTTGTTTTATATATTACAGATCAGAGATACAGAGGCTACATGAAAGTTCCAACTCTTTCTCTGTTTTAGGATAATTCTTGACTCTGATAGTTCAAATATTCCAGTCTGTGACTTCCAGTGAGAAAAAGATGTGGGGAAATGCCATATATTCAGGGAAAAGAATGTCATGTTTTTCCATTATCAATTTATTTTAAACTCTTAAAAAATTTTGATGCTCAGTTTGGATAAATAATCAAGTATCCATCCAATTTTCAGATGGATAATAAAATGGACTAGCTTTAAAAACATGAATTCTTTAGCTTTCTCATATATACATAATTTACCCAATTTCTTTCAAGATGATCCACTGGCCATTTTTATGTAAGTACTGTTACATATTAAATTATGTTAAATGCTTTAGTGTTAAATGTGAACTACAAGTCTGAACCATTTGAACATTTTAGCAGATAAATTGAAACATCAATAATTAAGTTGATATGTAGGAAAACAATAACCATTTCCTCCTCAACCTCAACATCATATAGATGAAAGATGCCTTCTATGGTTAGGCTCATCTCTAAAGTCTACTCAGAGAAGGAAATGGTCTTTGAGGGCAGGTCAGTAGAAGTTATCCCAACTGAAATAGAAAGATAAAAGTGTAAAATTAAGCATGGCAGGGCATCCATGATCCGTGAGACCATATCAATTGACCCAACAAATGTGTAATTGAGAACACAGAAGAACAAGAAAAAAACAGAAAAGATGTTTGTAAATGACTTGGAATTGCCTAAAAGTAATAAAATTCATTAAACCACAGATTAAGGAAACTCAGAGTCTACATTTCAGGATAAATATCAACTGTACACACACACACAACACACCTAAAAAATTCAGACTGCTGAAAACATGACATACAAGGGAACAAAAATAAGGAATACAGTAGAATCTAGTCAGAAACTATGCAAATTAAAGGACAATTCTTAAAGTAACTAAAGGAAGCCACTTTAACCTAACCAAATTATGTTACAAAAATGAAGGAAAAATAAAGAATTATCATAAAAACAAAATCTTTTAAGAATGAAAGATTTTGAATTGCACAAGACATGCTAAAATAATTTATCAGGCAAAGAAATTACACCAGTCTAAAAATTGGATCCACAAAAGATATCAAGAGCAGAAAATGGTGAAAATAAAGGTGAACATATAACCTACTTAATCCTTTTTAACAATGCTAAAAGATAACTGATTGTCTAAACAAAAACTCGGTAGTGTCTTGTGCATTATGGCTTAAGTTAAAGTGAAAAGTGAAAGTGACAGTAAAAGCACAAGGGATGGGAGGGAGGAATTGGACATGGACTGCTTGTTAGGTTCTCACACTACACATGGATTGGTGTAATGTTTTTGAAGGTAGGCTGGATGTGTATTGTAAGCCCTGGGGTAACCACTTGAAAATAAAAACTTCAATAGCAGTGTAATGACAGGATACTTATGCAGTTAGGTGTCCCGTGGAAAGCATCTGGCACTTATGCTCCATCAACAGAACCTGAACCCTAAGCTGCCTGTTCCCATCCCCAAATCTGACTTAGGACCTGAGGAAAAGAGGGATTACAGTGAGCAAATGGCCTTGTCTAGGTGCAACATTGCTACTCAGCCCCCTTGTAGGCTGACCAAAAAAAAAAATTAATAATGCTGACCTACTGTACATAGTTGCTATTTCTGCCTATTCTTGCACATTTATAAAAATATTAAGCAGTGTTATTGAGATATAGTCACATACCATATGATCTATCCAAAGTGTATAATCAATGGCTTTTAGTATAATCACAGTGTTGTGTATTCATCACCACAAAATGTTTTAGAACAATTTCATTACTCCAAAAAGAAAAATTCCAATCACCTTAGCAGTCCTTTCCCAGCCTTATATAACTACTAATCTAATTTCACCTTTATAAATTGATTTATATTTACATTTTTTAATAAATGGAATCATACAATATGTAGTATATGTAATATGTATATATAATATGTAATATGTAGAGGGGGCCAGGGGGTCCTGGTGGGTGAGATAAGAGGAACATCATAATGTCAAGGTGCTCTGGAAGCCAAGCAGTTGAGGTCTTTCCAGGAGGGTTGTTGGATGGAAGTGGCTGATGAGCTGGGCCATAATGCTGTGTGGTAGGCAGATGGAGTGTGTCATGGAGAATGTGGGACATGGAGTCAGCAGCAGGATTGTATATCATTCTGAGTGGTGGCACAGGAGTGGGGAGGAGCATCATGGGGCAAGTGGATGGGTAGGGTAGGCTAGAGAGGCCAATGTGTGAGATGGGAGAGATACAGACATCCCAGCTAAGGGAATGACTCAGAGGAGAAAGACTGTCAGTGCTGAAAGGGGGTGAATGTTGGGAGAGTCCTGGGCAAGGCACGGGCAAGTGTGGGAGGCACCCGGGGTTTGGTGGTCAGTATGGGAGCAGGCTGGGTGTGGGAAAAGGAGGCATTTCTCACTTGGTTACTTTCCATCACTGTGAAATTAGTACCAAGTTCCTCAGTGGCCTTGAACAGTGGGGGGGATATGGGGGCCTGAGGGGAGAGGAGGAAGATAAAGGCATCATCGAGGCAGATGGGCAGGCAGCTTGTGTGCTGGGTGTCCACTGAGATGGTATTTGCTGGAGACTCATTGTCAGTAGTGTCTTCCCCAAATGGGACTGGACAGCATGGGTGAGTGTGACCAGCTCATGATTGTGACAAGGGAGTAGGGCAGAGCATTCAGGTGTGGTGTGGTATGGCCTCCCCCAGGCCAGGGGGTTGTGTGGAGTGGGGCATAGGGAGAGTCAGTGAGTATGGTGACAGCACTGATGTCCCAGAGCCTCCAGTGCTTGCAGGCATGGGAGTCCACCAAGAGGGGGTGCCCAGGGAATGGGAATGGCAACTGGGTGGGGGCTGCAGTCACTGTCCCTGAGGGCTGCTTCCCCGCCCTGCCTGCTGGTGCTGGGCAATGAGGAGGGTGCAGGATGAGGCTGGGTGCCCTGTACAGGATGAATCATCTGTAGGTCATTACATGGCAGGAGTGAGCCAGGATCCCAGGGACCCAGAGGGGGGACATCAGGGAAGTGAAAAGGGTAGGACCTGAGGTGGCCAGGGAGGGAGAATGCTCTGGGGTGGAGGATGCTGTGGCCCCCAGCCCCAGCAATGCTGCAGCCAGAGCAGGGCCTGAGAGGAAAAGAAAGAAGGGAGGCAGGTGTGCAGGGGCTGCTCCTAGCAGGCAGCAAGGGAGGGAAGGGGCAGGTGGAGGCCATTACCTCAGGGGACTGGTCCTGGAGAGGGACAGTGGGTTCAGCCCCAAGGCACAGCTCCACCCAGAGGTGGGGAATCCCAGGAGCCATTGATTGGGTGAGTAGGCAGCCCACTCTGTGTCCTCCATTCCAGATATCCCCACTCTGGTTCTCCCCACCATGTCCCCCCACTCTGGGTCCCCCCACTCTGTTTCCTGCTCACTCCTATTTCCACCCACTTGGGATACCCCCACCCCATTTCCCCCACTCGATTTACCTCCACTTTGAGCCCCCTTAATCTATGCCCTGACACTGGGTCCCACACTCCTCTTCCTGTTCACTTCTATTGCTGCCCACTTGGGGTCGCAGCCAATCAGTGTATTGCCCACTCAGGTTCTGCCCAGGCTGGCATCCACCCATTCTGGGTCCTTCCACTCCAGGTGCCTCCAATCTCTCCTCTCTGTGTCCTGCCCTTTTTGGCTCCACCCTCAGCGACTCCCAGGGGAACAGTGGGTGAATAGCTGACAGCTGATCCTTTGGCCACAAGCACAACTCTTCCACAAGAAGGAGCTGATGCCAAGATTTTGCATGGGAGTTGATAGGGTTTTGGGGCCCCATGAAGTAACTGAGCATAGGAGTGGGCCCCATGGGGGTCAGGAGCCTTGCTGTAGCTCTAGACCTGTGTCCCTCCCCTGGGGTCTGCAGGTGGCCAGCACCTCTGCCTGTGCACCTCTGAGTCTATGGGAAGCAGCTGGTCACACCTTCTCCCCAGACTAAAGACAGAGAGGTGAGGGGGAAGGAGGAGCACACTTGGGGGTCCCTGTTCCCATAACCTATCCCCTGACTCTCCTTGTCTAGTCACCCACTTCCATCCTCCCTCTGCCCAGAGGGTCTAAAGAGCCAGAAATTCCCCAGAGAATTTCACCAGAAGCTGCAAGATTTCACCTTGGGTGTGGGCACCAGTCCCAACAAGGCCTAAAGGGTGAGTGGAGGGTGGGGCTGCTTCACCCAGGCCATGCCCTCCCTGGGCTGCTCCTCCCCAGGATGGCCCCTAGAAAGCTCTCCCCTAGAATGTTCCCCTCTAGACTGCTCTCCAGGATGCCCCCCCCAAGCTACTCCCCCTAGAATGCTTCCCACTGAGACTACTCCCTCTCAGGATGCTCCCCCAGTATACTCCTCCCCTAGGGTGCTTCTCCATTAGGCTGGCCTTCCCTGGGGACCTCCTTATGGGCAGTCTAATGCTCAGAAAGTTCCCCCCAGGCTGTTCTATCCTGGCATCTCCCTCCAGGGGTGTTCCTTTCAGGGGGTGCCTCAGGTCTCCTGAGAGTTCCTCATCTAATGTGACCTGGTGGCCCCAGGACAGGGGCTCTTTGTGTGATGGACATCCCTACCCTGATTGGTTAGTCTGCATACACAGAGGCTTTGTTTTGCCATGTGGAGCCAAAACCTTGCCGGTCAGCTGGCTTCAATCCACGTACATTAAGCATCTCCAGTGTGCAGGCCCTGAGCAGGTATCACATGGGGGGAAGGAGAACAAGCAAGGGATCACCAGGAAAAGAAGCCTATGAGGAGGTGTGATCTCAGCAGGAAGGAATCCCACTCACCAGAGGCCACCATGCAGGCCACCATGCAGGAGAGAGCTGAAGGGGCAGGCAGCCCTCACAAGAGGAGGAGGAGGCCCCAATCCATCCTGGTTATTCTCTGAGCTCTGGTTCTTCCTCTGTAGAGAGAAAAGTCACCAGGTGAAGTGTAGAGTCCCTGGGGGCTTGGCCACACCTGGGGATACCCACAGATGGAGGTGTGCCCCACCGTGGATGGTTTGTGCTCTCCACATAGGAGTGATTCTGCTGGCGTCATGATGCTGGGGCTTTTCAAATGAGCCCCGGGGACCATTTGGTGGGTGGCACCTGGGAAGCAGGGGATGTTCCCATGGACTCCACCCAGGCATGTCTTGTTGTCCTGGGCAGGAGTACCTGCCATTGGAGATGGGTTTGACAGTAGAGCAGGTCTCTGTTTTTGCCAATTACCCCTGGCACCAAAGCTTCCTGCAGTTGAGACAAGGCCTGTCAGGGCCATCAGGCAGCCCCCAAGCTCATGCCCAGTTTTGGGACAGGCCTATGCTGTTAGGTGAGTGGCATGAGGGCCCAGTCTCCTTGAGGTTTGAGGGTGGGCTGCTGGCATCTGGCAAGCTTCACATTCACGCTGTGTCCTTCTGGTTAGGCAGGGGCAGTGCACCATTTGCAGGATCAGCAGTTTTCTTGGTAGCTTGAGTTCACCATAAGGTGTTGTTGGGTCAGTTTTTCATCAGGGAGTGAGAATGATTCAGCCAAGGCTGTCCTCAGACTGGGCTCAGTGGTTCTTGTGTGACTGAGTATTGACCAGGTGGGGCTGTGGCAGCTACTCTGTGTTTAGAGCTTCATATGCAGCCAGGGCCAAGAGTTGGTTGGGAGACAGTCCCATGTTGTGGCCAGGTGGGAGGGGTTGTTGAACCCAGTGTCATGGTTTGGGAGTGTCCAGGATTCATAATTCTGGTTTGTTGATTAAGACTGAAGACAGACTGAGCAATAGAGGACAGTGGATTGAAGCAGTGGTGATGCCCTCCCCAAGCAGCAGATGCTCTTACCTGCTTGGAAGACCTAACTATGCCAGGGGAATGAGGTTGGACATTAGAGCTTATTCAAGGTCTTTTTCCAGTGGTATTGCCAGTTTTATTGAGTGATTGTCCTCTCACTATGACCATACCCCACCCCTTGACATTAGGGCAATTTTCTCCTTGTAATTTTTCTGTAACATTTATGTAATCTAAGCATCTTTTAAAATATTTATTAAAAAATTAAATAAAGTTAATTCCCCCCCAAAAAAACATAGGGAATTCCCATGTGCCCCAACCTCCTCCTCCCACAATTCCCCCATTAACAATATCCAGGAAAATGAATTTTTATGCTTAAGTTTCTTCTGCAGAATTTTGTCAGTCTAGGTCCTAATTATAATGGAAGCAATTTTGTTCTGTGATCCAACTAAAGTTTATGGAATTTTCTTTAGAAATAGCCCCTCTTTCAGAGCCAAATGAAGCCCAGTAATGGAAGAATCTTGGTCAGGAAGAGCCCTAATCCAAGTTACCATGTATTTTCTGAGGGCAAGAAGATATTCTGACATGAAACTGGTGTGCAATCATGCATAAACCCTATGTTTTCCCTTCCAAACCATAATTTATAATAACCAATATTTGGTTCTTTTCATAGATAAATTTCTAATTAGTAATTCCTTAGGAATTGTAGACTCGCTTATTCTTTTTTTGCTTGAAAAGAATATATACACAGAAGTAACAATCCAAAATTAAAAATAACTCAAATGGTGAGCAAAATGACAAACGATAAATAAATTGTGATTTATCCTTACAATGGAATCATATTCAGTAGTAAAAAGTAATTAAATATTGGTTATCACATCATGGAGGAATCACAAAATAATTAAGCTGAATAAAAGAAGCCAGGCACTCCTCATTTGAAAAATAAATTATGATGTATTATTTATATAGGATTATAGAATATAGAAAGTAATCCAAAGCAATGGAAAGCTCCTTTGTGGTTTACTAAGGATTGAGGTGTTAGGGAGTGGTGGAGGGAAGTGCTGACTACAAAGAGAAACAAGCAAACATTTGACATTTGGGCATGACGGACTTTTTCATTATCATGTTGGTGATGGTGCTTTCATGTATGTATGTTTTTGTCAGACTGGCCAAATTATACATTTAAAAACGTAGATTATTATATTCAAAGTACATGACAAAATATTGTTTGTTTGTTTTTAAAGTGTAGCAAACCCCTTGTATTAGTCCGGGTTTCTCGGGAAACAGAATCAGTAGGAGATATCTATCAATAATATGAAATTTTAAAAGAGTCTCTCATGCGACTGTGGGGATACACAAGTCCAGGTTCTGCAGGCAGGCTGCAAGCCAGTGGCTCCGATGAAAGCCTGATGAGTTTCTGGGAGAAGTTGCCGGTCCGACAATGAGCTGGGAAATTCTCTCTGTATGTTGAAATCACTTCCACTTTTAAGTCATTCAACTGATTGGATAAAAGCACCACCCATTGATAATGTAATCTCCCTCATTGATGCAGATGTAATCAGCCATCCACGCAGTAAACTCACTGGTGATTGAAGTCCATAGATGCTCTTGTATTACAATTAGCTCAGTGCTTGCTGGAACAAACACCTGGACACAATTACTTGGCCGAGTTGACACATTAGCCTAACCATCACAGTCCACCCCTTGTCAACTCAGCAATCATACACGTTACTCTAAACCATACTTAGTCTCTAAGTAAAAACAATAACAGACAAGCATACATATATATTTCCACCTAACAATATTCAACTCCCCTGCATACAACCGGAAATGCATTAATTCCCCACAGAACAGGGTGCAAGTCCTTGGATGATAGTCACTCTTAAACTCGACATCCTTAAATATGATGTGGGATTAATACAACTTTTCATGATACGGGAAAAGATTGGGGAAGAAAACAAAGAAATTCATTTTGTGTACATATACAATCATACTCATAACAAAACATGGAAGAAGGGTTCATGACCATTACAGTTCTCGTTTCTGTAACTGGTCACGTGGTTGAAGTTCTTATTTATCACTACCTTCTTCCACTACCCATTCCATGTTCCCATTACCTTAAGCAAGCACTTCAGGTGGCCATGGTTCTTGGAATTCACTGGTGGGGTGACCCAAACTTTCATTCCCGAAGATTCTGGGCCATTGTTAGTCTTGCTTGAATTGGTTTGTTGCAATTTTCCATTGACTTTAATCATAGGGCATGGCAGAACTAGGAGATGCCCTAGAGGATCCCCTGCATTCCAGGCAAACTCTTCTTTACCCCCATTATGTAGATGTAGTCCTATTTCCCCTCGATAGTCAGGATCAATCACCCCAGCCAGTACAGTAATTCCCTTCTTTCCCTGTTGATTCACAGGTAAGAGGAGCCCAAAGTGGCCAGGTGGCAGTCTTAACTTCCAGTTCAATGCAATCACTGTTATGTTCCCAGGTGGCAGCACTCCTCCTCTTGGGACTAAAACCTGTAGACCAGCAGAGCTTAAGGTTTCAGGGACAGGAAGCAAAAATTTTCCTAGTGGGTCACTAGGGGTAATAGTGAGTGGTGCCACTCCCATTTCCACCCCTTGATTCCTGGACCCATGAATCCTAGCTAAGGGAGAAACAGCATTGTAGAGAGGATGCTGATTCAGAGCATACACCGCCTCCTGGAGAATATTGCCCCAGCCCTGCAAGGTATTGCTGCCTAGTTGGTGCCGTATTTGAGTCTTCAAAAGGCCATTCCACGGTTCTATTAATCCAGTTGCTTCAGGATGATGGGGAAAATGGTAAGAGCAGTGAATTCCATGGGCATATGCCCATTCCCACACATCATTTGCTGTGAAATGGGTTCCTTGATCAGAAGCAATGCTGTGTGGAATGCCATGGCAGTAGATAATACATTCGGTAAGCCACAGATGGTAGTTTTGGAAGAAGCATTGCGTGCCGGAAATGCAAACCCATAGCCAGAGTATGTGTCTATTCTAGTTAAAAGAAATTGCTGCCCCTTCCATGATGGAAGTGGCCCAATGTAGTCCACCTGCCACCAGGTAGCAGGCTGGTCACCTCGAGGAATGGTGCCATATCTGGGGCTGAGTGTGGGTCTCTGCTGCTGGCAGATTGGGCATTCAGCAGTGGCTGTAGCCAAGTCAACTTTGGTGAGGGGAAGTCCATGTTGCTGAGCCCATGCATAACCTCCATCCCTACCTCCATGGCCACTTTGTTCATGAGCCCATTGGGCAATGACAGGAGTGGCTGGGGAAAGAGGCTGAGCATTAGCCACAGAGCAGGTCATCTTATCCACTTGATTATTAAACTCTTCCTCTGCTGAAGTCACCCTCTGGTGAGCATTAACATGGGACACAAATATGTTCATGTTTTTTGCCCACTCAAAAAGATCTATCCACATAGCTCTTCCCCAGACCTCCTTGTCACCAATTTTCCAATCATGTTCCTTCCAGGTCCCTGACCATCCAGCCAAACCATTGGCAACAGCCCATGAATCAGGGTACAAATGCACTTCTGGCCATTTCTTCCTCCAAGCAAAATGAACAACCAGATGCACTGCTCGAAGCTCTGCCCACTGGAAGGATTTGCCTTCACCGCTATCCTTCAAGGATGTCCCAGAAAAGGGCTGCAGTGCCACAGCTGTCCACTTTCAGGTGATACCTGCATATCATGCAGAACCATCTGTAAACCAGGCCTGAGTTTTCTCATCCTCAGTCAACTGATTGTAAGGGACTCCCCAAGAAGCCAAAGCTGTGGGCTGGGAAGGAGAAGTTAATACAGCAGGGGTGGTGACCATGGGCATTTGGGCCACTTCCTCATGTAACTTACTTGTGCCTTCAGGACCTGCTTGAGCCCTATCTCATATATACCACTTCCACTTTATTATGGAGTGCTGCTGTGCACGCCCAACTTTATGGTTTGGTGGGTCAGAAAATACCCAGCTCATGATAGGCAACTCAGGTCTCATGGTAACTTGATGGCCTATGGTTAAATGTTCAGTCTCTACTAAGGCCCAGTAGTAAGCCAAAAGCTGCTTCTCAAAAGGGGAGTAGTTATCTGCAGAGGATGGCAAGGCTTTGCTCCAAAATCCTAAGGGTCTGTGTTGTGATTCCCCTATAGGGGCCTGCCAAAGGCTCCAGACAGCATCTCTATTTGCCACTGAAACTTCCAGCACCACTGGATCTGCTGGATCATATGGTCCAAGTGGTAGTGCAGCTTGCACTGCAGCCTGGACCAGTCGCAGGGCTTCCTCTTGTTCCAGTCCCCAGTCAAAAATTGTGGTCTATGGTTGGTGGCAAGGCCCCAGGATGTGTAAGTCCATTGAGGGTGGTGGGACACACTTGTGGGAGATGTTTGTGTGGGATGTGGTAGGAGGTGTGGGAGGTGGGCAACATGGGAATCCCAGTGGGTTCTGTGTAATATTTTGGGTAATCTAAGCACCTCTTAAAAAAAAAATATATATATATATATATAAATAACATTTTTGTAAGCAAATGCACATATATGCATATATATTTATATATCATTTTGCAAATGTTGGTATGTATTGTGAAAATTTTTATTTTTACCCACAATAAAAAAAAAACACAAAAAACTAGCAGCTTCTCTGGTCACTCGGTAAATGGGCCACAGTAACCCACCCAAATGAGGAATGTGTTGTCTCCAAAATCCAAAGAGGCCAACTAAGCATTGTGCCTCCTTTTTGGTCATAGGAGGGGCCAGGCGCAACAGCTTATCCTTTACTTTCGAAGGGATATCCCGACAGGCCCCACACAACTGGACACCTAGAAATTTCACTGAGGTGTTTTTGTTGGATTTATCTCCCATCCTCTCTCATGCAAAAGCCTTACCAATAAATCTAGAGTCTTTGCTACTTCTTGCTCAGTAGGTCCTATCAACATGATATCATCAATATAATGGACCAGTGTGATGTCTCCTGAGAGGGAGAGATGATCAAGGTCCCTGCGGACAATATTATGACATAGGGCTGGAGAGTTGATATACCCCTGAGGCAGGACAGTGAAAGTATGCTGCTGGCCTTGCCAGCTGAAAGCAAACTGTTTCTGGTGGTCCTTACTAATGGCAATTGAGAAAAAGGCATTTGCCAGATCAACAGCTGCATACCAGGTACCAGGGGAAGTTTTGATTTGCTCAAGCAATGATACCACATCTGGGACAGCAGCTGCAATTGGAGTCACCACCTGGTTAAGTTTATGATAATCTACTGTCATCCTCCAAGATCCATCTGTTTTCTGCACAGGCCAAATAGGAGAGTTGAATGGGGATTTGGTGGGAATCACCACCCCTGCATCCTTCAAATCCTTGATGGTGGCACTAATCTCTGCAATACCTCCAGGAATCGGGTATTGCCTTTGATTTACTATTTTGCTAGGCAGGGGCAGTTCTAGAAGCTTCCACTTGGCCTTTCCAACCATAATAGCCCTCACTCCATGAGTCAGGGATCCAATGTGGGGATTCTGCCAGTTACTGAGTATGTCTATTCCAATTATGCATTCTAGAACTGGAGAAATAACCACAGAATGGGTCCAGGGACCCACTGGACACATTGTGAGATGGACCTGAGCTAAAACTCCATCAATCACCTGACCTCCATAAGCCCCTACTCTGACTGGTGGACCACAGTGATGTTTTGGGTCTCCTGGAATTAATGTGACTTCTGAGCCAGTGTCTAATAATCCCTAAAATGTCTGATCATTTCCTTTTCCCCAATGTACTGTTACTCTGGCAAAAGGCCATAGGTCTCCCTGGGGAAAGGTGGGAGGAAGATTAACTGTATAAATTTTTGGCAATTTAACAGGATCCTTCCCCAAGGGGACCCGGCCTTCCCCTCATTCAAGGGGCTCTGGGTCTGTAAGTTGTATCAAGTCTGGGAACTGATTAAGGGGCCATGATTCTCTGCATCTGTAATTAAAGTTAGGGTTTTGTTCACATGACCTAGAACTCTTCTGCTTATACAGGTCCAGAAGAAATTTAGTAGACTGCCCATGTATTTCACTTCTGGGTACCCCATGATCTATTAACCAACGCCATAACTCCATGAGACTCAGACTATTCTGTGTGCTGTTTTGAATCTGTCTTTCATTGCGATAGCCACGCCTACCTTGGCTTTGGCGTTTAATTGCCAATACTTGACTTTTACCGGGCCTTGATCCGATCATCCCCATAATATTTAAGGATTCCAATTCCATTACAGCACCCCCTACAGTAATATCTGGGCTGCAGAGAAGAGCAACCACAGAGCTCTTCAGAGAAGATGGAGTTAGTCTTACAAATTTATTTCTCACGGTCCTGGTTAAAGGTGTGTCCTCTGGATATTCCTGGGATGGGTGGGCAGGTATCAAGTGGTAAATCCATTCTAGCATTCCAATCTCTCTAAGCCTTTGAATCCCCTCATCTACTGTATACCATGGCAAATCAGGCATCTCAACATCAGATATGCTAGGCCATCGTTTGGTCCATGCTTCAGTCAGCCACCCAAACAAACTGTTAGAGCCCTTTCTAACCCCTCGAGCTACAGCATTGAATCCAGAATTCCTGCTTAGTGGGCCCATATCAATAAATTCAGCTTGATCCAACTTTATATTCCTTCCACCATTATACCATACCCTTAGTATCCATTCCCACACATATTCCCCTGATTTCTCTCTATATAAGTTGGAAAATTCATGCAGTTCTTTCAGAGTGTAGCGTACTTCCTCATGGGTCACACTTTGTATTTCACTTTTGGGGGCTTGTGATTTTAATCTAGTAATGGGTATCGAAGACAAGAGGAGTGGAGGTTCTGGGTAAGGAGAAGGATTAGAGATGTCTTGCAGGCTACTGACCTGAAGGCATTCCTTTGCATTTTCTTCTGGTGAGACAGTATTATTCTCTTCAGGCAGGGGCTGGAAGACAGATTCCTCAGGGCAGACTGGAAGTTGGGCAGTGCATTCTGGAGATTGGCTGGTACCTGCCTCGTGGCTGGGAGGAGGTCCAGACTCCCTGGGGCAAGGCAGAGGCTGGATGATACAAGGTTGAGAAGGTGTGGTCTCCACAGGGCAGGCCATCACAGGTTTATCTGGTAAAGTCTCAGCAGAATTTAGGGTTCCAATGTCCCCACCAATATTATCATCATCCCATATGTCTCTGTCCCAATCCTCAGGGTTCCACTCCTTTCCAATCAAAGCCTTCACTTTAATTGCAGAAACCATGTGAGGTTGAGATTTTAGTTTTCTCTGTAATTCTGCTGCTTGTACAATGAGAGACTGGGTTTGATTCTCAGATATCTCAAGTCTGTGGCTACAGGAGACAAGATTTTCTTTCAAGACACATGTAGAAACTTTCATATCATTCATGTGGCATTTAAGTTTCAAATTTGAAGACTTTAGCTCATCCCTTTCTTTTGTAACTGTATCCAGAGTATGTAGGAGGAGCCAGCCAACATCATTATATTTTTTTACTCCACAAAATTCTGTTAAAGTGTTGAAAACACTCTCACCCAGATCCTTGCTTCTTATAAGCGTGGAAGTAGGGGAATCCAATGATGCTATTTTGCGTATCTCTATTGCCAGCTCATGCCATGGACTGTTAGCAACCTCATTATTGGAAAGGGAGTCATTAGTACTCGTGACTCCAATTAGAGTAGAGAGCCACCTCAGACATCCCATGTTTAAGACTCTGTTCCTCAAGAACCACTCCCGGTACCATGAAATACAATTTCATTGTGTCTTTCATTCCTGTAAGCTCTGTTATTTTTTATGTTCAATGACAATTTCTTCTGTATGTTCCCTCAGTTTTAATTTTATGCACTTCATCTTCAAAGAAACTTTAGTTTACAGAAAAGTCCCATATACCCAAACATCTCTTACTCTCCCACTCTCCCCCAATAATAACATTTTACATGTGTATGGTACATTTGTTAAAGTTGATGCCAAATATCAAAGCATTGCTACTAACCGTGGTCAGTGGTTTACATTATGATTTACATTTTGCCCATATACTTTTATAGATTTAGACAAAATTTAAAATGTCCTCTTTTCATCACTGCAAGATCATGCAGAATAATTCCAATGCCCTGAAAATGCCTTATGTTCCATCTTTTCTATTCTTCCCTCCCTGTATCAGTCAGCCAAAGGGATGCTGAAGCAAAGTACCAGAAGCCTGTTGCCTTTTATAAGGGGTATATATTTGGAGTAAAAGCTTACAGTGACAAGGCCTTAAAGAGTCCAACTCAAGGTTGATGTCTCACCCAAAGTCAGTTGCACATGTTGAAACAAGATGGTGAGTGATATCTGTGAGGGTTCAGCCTTCCTCTTACCTCTTAAGGCTCTGTGGTCCCAGCTTCTTCTGATCTCAGCTGCAGGCTGTCATAGGGCTCCACTGCTCTGTTCTAGTCAGCTGCAAACTATCAGGCAAATGGCTCATCTCTCTTCATTGGCTGCAGGATCAAAGTTCTCTTCTCTTTCATGTCTACGGAGCTCCCTTCATCTGTATCTTTTTCTATGTGACTTTTCCATCAAGTATCCATTTATATAGCCCAGCAAGGACATGGGGACTCAACCCTGAGTTCCTCCCCACTGACATGGTTGAATCAAAGCCCTATCTTCCATAATTTAATCAAAGACATATCAGTTGAGTCTAATACAATCAAAGGGTATCATGCCCAGAAGAACAGACAAGTTTACAAACATAATTATTTCTCCTTTGGAATTCATAAATTATATCAAACTGCCACACACCTCCTTCCCCCTCAGGGCTATGGTAACCACTAATTTTCAGTTTTTGAAGATTACTGGTGCAAGGCATTTGGGGTGGGATGATATGTAGAGTAGTGTGAGTCTGGGGCATGCTCTGTAGAATATGAAAGTGTTCATGTTGTCATAGTATGTTATCTCAGTGGGTGGAGACCCAGATAATAAACAAGAAAATATTAAACTCCCATCCTGGGAAGTCATGCTTTGTTCTCAATCAGAGGGGCAAGAATCTCTGAAGAACAAAGGCAGTGTCTAATAAAAGAAAACAGACCAATATGTCAAGCCTTCAATATTATTGCATGTTACTATGAACACTTTCTTCTTTTTTAATATATGAATTTATGGCTATGAACTTCCCTCTCAGGGCTGCTTTTGCTGCATACCATAGGTTTTGATATGTTGTGTTGTCGTTTTCATTAATTTCAAGGTAGCTACTGATTTCTTTTGAGATTTCCTCTTTGACCCACTATTTGTCTAAGAGTGTGTTGTTTAACTTCCATATCCTTGTGCCTAACCTGTTTCTCTGGCCCTTAGTGATTTACAATTTAATTCAGATGTGGTCAGAGAAATTATTTTTTATAATCTCAATCTTTCTGAATTCATTGAGTGTTGTTCTGTGGCCTACTATGTGGTCTATTTTTGAGTATGTTCCATGTGCACTTGAGAAGAATGTAAATCCTGATTTATTTGGGTGTAGTGTTCTGCATATGTCTATTAAGTCTAGGTCTTAATGTATTGTTGAGTGCATTTATTTCTTAAATGATTCTTCATCTAGATGTTCTGTCTAATGATGATAGTGTTTTATTGAAGTCCCCTGCTATAACTGTAGAGGCATTTATTTCTCCTCTTAGTTTTTCCAGAGTTTGCCACACGTACTTTGAGCACCCTGATTAGGTGCGTAAATATTTATGATTGTTCTCTCTTCTTCAGAGATTACTCCGTTTACTAATATGTAGTGTCCATCTTTGTCTCTTACATTTGCATTTAAAGTCTATTTTGTCTGATATTAGAATAGCTACTCCTGCCCTTTTTTGTCTATTTTACCTTGTGAAATGGTTTTCCAGCCATTCACTTTCAGCCTCCTTGAATCCCTGGGTTGAAGGTGGGTTTCTTGTAGACAGCATATAGATGGATCATATTTTCTTATCCATTCTGCTAATCTCTGTCTTTTGATCGGTGAATTTAATCCATTAACATTCAGTGTTATTACTCATAATAAATTTCTTACTTCAGCCATTTTATCTTTGGGTTAATGTATGTCATCTGTTGTTTTTTTTTTTTCACTTTTTGTATTTTCAGTTTTTTTAAAACTCTCCTCCAACTGTCTCTCCCTCATTTTTTCCTTTCAACTTGTGGAGATTCCTTTAGAATTTCTTGAAGTGCATGTTTCTTATTGACATATTCTTTTAATTTCTGTTTATATGTGAATATTTTGAATTCTCCATCATTTTTTGAATGCCAGTTTTGTTGGATTGAGAATTTGTGGCTGGAATTTTTTTTCCTTTAGTATTTTGACTATGTCATACCACTGTCTTCTTGCCTCCATGGTTTCAGCTGAGACATCAGCACTTAATCTTATTGTGTTTCTCTTGTATGTGATGGTTCTCTTTTCTCTTGCTGCCTTGAGTATTTTCTCTTTGTCTTGAGCATTGGATATTTTGACAAATATATGTCTTGGAGGTGGCCATTTGGGATTTATACTATTTGGAGTGTCCTGTGCTTTCTAGATCTGCACATCCATGTCTGTCAATAGATTTGGGAAGTTTTCAGCCATTATTTCCTTCAACACTCCATCTGTTCCCTTTCCCTTCTCTTCTCCTTCTGGGATGTCCATAATGTGTATGTTTGTGCATTTTGTGTTGTCAGTTAATTACCCAAGTCCATGCTGGATTTTTTCTATTCTTTTGTCTATCTGTTCTACTATCTCTTTGATTTCAGCTGTGTTGTCTTCCATGTCACTTATTCTTTACTCTGCCTGTTCAAATCTGCTGTTATTTGAATCCAGCATCTTTTTGATTTCTTAGATTGTGCCATTGTTCACCATCATATCCATATCATTTTAGGCATGTTTGCAATTTCCTCAGTAAGTTCTCCCAGTGTCTTCTTTATATCCTTAATCTCTTCCTTCACTTCTTTAAGTTGGTTCTTGATATTTGTTTGGATAACTTTGATTAGTTGTTCAATGTTCTGCATCACTTCCTGGTTTTTAATTTGTTCATTGGACTTGTCCATGTTTTCCTGTTTCTCAAAGTCATTTGTATTTTTTTGTTGCCCTCTGGTCATCATATTATCTTGATGGGTTTGTTCCATTGATTAGCTTTTGTCTATGCTCTAGAGTTTTATTTAGCTGGTGGTTCTGCATGTGTATTAATTTTTCTCTTTAGCACTTTTTCTTCTTATTTTATTTCCTTGCTTCTTTCTATGTTCCCTTGAAAGCAAAAGATTAGGGCCAGAGGAATCAAAAGATGTAAGGAAGGCAGAAGGATAATAGTAATATTGATAAAAGTTAGAAGAGGGGCCAAATGAGACTTAATGAGGTGAATATTTAATTCATGTAGGCAGTGTAGAGTAATAGGAAAAAAACTGGTGTTCCTATAATGGACTGGGAAAACAAATAGAGGAATATATATATATAGTGATTTCAAAGGCTAGAATTGAGGAGGGAGATAGTGAAGAAAGGGCTGAAAGGAATGAGTTAATACTAATTAAAAAAAAAGAAGAAAAAATAGATGGAATAGAAATTGACACCCTTAAGTTGTGGGCATATGAAAAAATGTTGTATCTATGAGACACAATGGAAAGCAGAAGGCAGAAAGATGAAGGAAGGATAAGCAATAGTTTGGAATACAAAATCAGTATAGACAGAAAGTGGGAAATTACTGAAGAAGAAGCACAGCAAAGAAGCGACAAGCTGGCAGCACCTAATTTTAAAAACTGAAAGAAAAAAGAAAGGGGGGAGGAAAGAGGAAAGAAAAGCAAGAGACAAGAAATAAACAGAAAAACCAAAGAACCACACAGGCAAGCAGTCTAACAGAGCTAAGGAGGGTCAATGATTCCCCTAGGGTCCACATGGATCCTCTCTGCCTGCCTGTGTTTATCAATCAATTTCCCCAATGGGTTATATATACAGGTCCTGAAACAGCTTTTAGATATTAAACTAAATTAAAAAGAATTTATTTTTCATTTATTGAAGTGACCTTCTCACTTTTTTTTTTTTTTGGCAAAATACAGGACCCAAAATAATTCCTCCTCCAGACCAATCCCCTTATGGAGGGGACCCCGTGGAAGTTAATCAAGCTCGTCCCACTTCCTGGACTCCACAGGGTAGCTGTAGCTCTGATATTAGTCAATGCAGAATGCTAAAGATGGCCGATTCTGCCCCTTCTGGAGCAGAGCCCCAGCGTCACCGGGTTGCTGTGTAAATCAGGTTGACTCAGCAGATTCACCTCTCCTCTCAGCCTGATGCTGCTTCAAGTCAGTTTATCTGCTCCTCAAAGCTATGGGCTGGTCCAGGCAGCCAGATTGTTGGCAAAAATATAAAAATTCCCTTCCCTGTCTTCCAACAGTACCCTCCCTCTTTTGGAGAGTGCCCCCTCTTCCTGGCTTCACAGCATCCCAGGGCTTATCCCTGGGCACCTAGGCAAATCAACTCCCTCCCCAAACAGAATCACCCCCCCCTCCACCGGGTGCTGATTCGCTCTGGCTGTTCTGTTCACCCAAGGTCCAAGGGTCTCCAGGCTGCCAAATCCCAAGAAAATAAAACACTCTCACCCCTTTTCCAGAGGGCCCCCTCAGAGAGTGTCCCCTCCCACCAGTCCCTGTATCCCAGTTGCCGAGCCCTGCTTGTGGCTCCAACCGGCCATTTTATTTTTCCCCCCCTAACTGCGGGGCTCAGCCGTCCATGCCAAACACCACCGGCAGGCTTAAAACTCATGAATCTCTACTGTTCCATCCACATTGTTGATTCATGCAGATAGATGTCCCAAGCTTCTCATTCCACGGGTGAACAGCACAGACCCCCAGGCAGGACCCCATCCACAATCCACCTTGCTTTGGGAGCTTGGAGTGTGTCGATTTAATTGGTTTTATGATTATACTTTAGCCAGCCCAATTTGTTAATCAGTACCTGAATTTGGTGCCCAACTGACTCTTCCTCCCCCATTTTTGGGAATGGAACTTCCAATTCCAGACATGGAAATTTCCCAAGGTGGATTGCACTGCCAGTGAAGTATGGGCACAAACCTCCTTGGCATTGAGTGCTCTACACATGAATGTTGAATCTTCTCTGCAGATGTGCAGTCTCCTTTCATTCTTTCAGGGATGTTACAGAAAGCTCTACTGGTCTCTTGGAGCCCCTGAGCAGGTGCTTTGGATAGCTCTGGGTGATTACTAACTGCCCTGTAGCATGAGCTGACTCTTGGGTCTCCTTACTCTGCTGCAATATTGCTGGCTGTCCCCATAGGTTTTTTTTTTTATTTTTTATTTTTATTTTATTATGGGTAAAAATCAAAATTCTCACAATACATACAAACATTTGTAAAATGATATATAAATATATATGCATATCTGTGTATTTGCTTACAAAAATGTTATTTATATATATATATACACATATATTTTAAGAGGTGCTTAGATTACCTAAAATATTACACGGAACCCACTGGGATTCCCATGTTGCGCACCTCCCACACCTCCTACCACATCCCACACAAACATCTCCCACAGTGTGGCCCACCAACCTCAATGAACTTACACATCCTGGAGCCTTGCCACCAACCATAGACCACAGTTCACACTGTAGACCACACTCTCTCCCACTCAGTTCTGAGTGGTGTGTGCTGATTTAAAATGGCCTACATCCATTGCCACAACAGTACTCAGGACAACCTCCAACTCCCAAAGAAGCCCCTGTATTTCAACTGCTCATCCCCTCCCTACCCAAAAACTGTCAAATGGCCACTGGCTCCACCTCATTGTTATAATTTCTTGCATTGCAAGAATCACCATATGTGAGCAAGAGAATACCATCAAGTCCACTCTAGTCCATAGTTCTTCCCCCAATCCAGAGGCGACTGGGATGGTGATGTCCACTCCAACTCCAAGTGAGAGAGGGCTTATATCCCATGGATATGGTGGGTGGGATGATCCTGCCTGCAGATGCAGGCCCTCTCCATTCCCTGGGATGGCCATAGGTTTTTATATGTTATGTTTTTGTTTTCATTTGTCTCAAGAAATTTGCTCATTTCTCTTGTAATTTCTTCTTTGACTTACTCACTATTTAAGAATGTGTTATTTAATCTCCATTTTTTTTGTGTGAATCTTCCCTTTTTCAATCTGTTATTGATTTCCAGCTTCATTACATTCTGATCAGAGGTAATACTTTGTATATTTCAGTATTCTCACATTTATTGAGACCTGTCTTGTGACCCAACACATGGTCTATCCTGTAGCACATGAAAAGAATGTATATTCTTCTGTTTGTGATGCAACACTCTATAAATGTCTGTGAGTTCTAGGTCATTCATCATTCAACATAATACAACTTCTCAGTTTCCTTATCCTCTGCATTGTTTCCAATGCTGAATGTGTGTATTGAGGTCTCCAACTATTATTATAGAGATGTCTTTTTCTTTCTTCCCCTTTTATTAATATATATTGACTTTCCTCATCTCTTATAACAATTTTGTATTTACAATCACTTTTTTTCCATATTGGAACCACTACTTCAGATTATTTTGGTTAATATGTGCATGGAATATTTTTTCCAACCTTTTACTTTTACCATGATTGTGTCCTTACATCTTAGGTGAGTCTTCTGTAGACAGCATATATATAGCTCATATTTTTTTATACATTCTGTCTATGTCTTTTGATTTGGGAATTCAATCACAAATGTTCCATGTTATTACTGCAAATCATTACTTACTTCATTCATTTTATCCTTTGGCTTCCCCTTGTCATATCTCACTATTGTCTGTATTTTAAGCCTTAAATCACCCTTCTTTATAATCTTCATTTGTACACTTTTCTCCAAGTCTCTCACATTTGGTTTTTTTTTTTTTTCCTTTTAGGCTGATACTTTTAATATCTCTTGTAGATTGGGTCATTTGGTAACAAACACTTTCAGTGTTTATTAATCTGTGAAGACTAAATACACACTCATTTTTGAAGGTCAGTTACGCTGGATAAATTATTTCTGACTGGCAATTTTTCTCTTTCAGTACCTTAAATACATTATACCACTTTCTTCTTACCTCCATGGTTTCTGATGAGAGGTCAGCACTTAATCTTATAAAGGTTCCCTTTTATGTGATGTATTGCTTTTCTCTTGCTGCTTTCAGAATCCTCTCTTTATTTCTGATATTTTCATTCTGAATAGGTGTCTCAGAGTAGGTTTATTAAGATTTATTCTGTTTGGGGTGTGTTGTCCTTTTTGGATATTGATATTAATGTCTTTCACAAAGCTTGGGAAGTTTTCAGTAGTTGTTTCCTCAAATATTCTTTCTGGTCCTTTTCCTATCTCCAATAACATAGATATTTGTGCACTTCATGTTGTCATTCAATTCCCCAAGACCCTGTTCTATTTTTTCTAATCTTCTCTCTTCTGTTTTGTTGTCTTTTCAAGTTCAGATGTTCTTTCCTTGATGTCAGTTAATGGTTTTGGTCATTTCAATTTTTTTTTTTGTTTTATGTTCTAATGTATTTTTTAAATCATATTTTACAAAAAATAAAAAATTATTACAGAGTTATCAATTTTCATTCACGTTTTACAGAATAATCATTAACGTCACTATAAATAAATACTTTGGTGAGTTAGTTTAATGAAAAAGATTCTGAATTATAACAACACTGAAGAATAAAATAGCAACAGAAGTTAGCACATCAGTCACAAAATTTTCAAAGCCACACAAATCATTTACAGGAGATTGGCAAGCAATGAAGTTAAACTTTAAGTCCTATTTAAAGAGAACCATATATAGTAAAATCACAGCCCCCATTTTACTATTCAAGAGTCTTTTGATATTCTGTGATTCCTGACAATTTTTAAAATATTAAGAGAACTGCCTACAACTTTCAAATATTTATTCATATTATTTTAAAGATGAGTGAATCCTGATTTAAATTCCCATAAAATGTGACAGCATTATACTACAGAGGCAGTCCTTGCTTTTCCAGGGTTTTTTCAATATTAGAGTAAGTTTATTAAATAAAGAATCGCTTTATTGATACAAAAAATACACAATCCATAAGCACTAAGAAATTTAAATGTCTAAGTCATGGCAAATAGATGGCAAATTCACATCCAGGGTCAACAGAATGCTTGAGGGAGACTGCTACAGAGTAGACTTCCACATCAGAGAAGAAATCAATTAAATAACACCAGTTTCCCAACAACACAATTCTAATTTCAGTTATGATAGCATATTAAGTGTGAGAAATTGCAAAAAGTATAGACTTCTGTAAAAACAGGAACTCTTTCCTTGGATAGACTGAAAGAAGAGCATTTTCCTACACAACAAGCTTTATTAACTTCAGCTGGCTTGACTTTTATTAAATGCATCACTGTACTTAGCACCCCATCCATTTTGGCTCTGTAAGACTTGATTATCTCAGTACATCTGTGTCCTCTGGTTTCTCTCTCCTTTTTCAGGGCCATTTGGTATAATTTTGATTTGAGTTCAACAAAAGCCTCACCAATCTATCTGTCCTCCATGTTGCAGATGAAATGAAAACCTCATGCTGTTTTAAATTATACAGTTGAAGAGGAAATTCTGTACACCTCAATAGATAAAGACCAGAGCAAGCCATGGAGCTTGACCGTGAATATTTCACCTCCCCCAGGACCCAGCATCATGGAGACTTGACAAGACAGGCATCAAAAGAGCTCAATGTGCAGGTTTTTCTGGCCCATGGGAGCCTTTGTTTATACATCTGCTTTTAGTACCGCTTGATTGTATAGCTCACGGGCATTGAATTCTCTGGATATTGAGAGGTTTCAGGTCTTTCCATCTCTTGAGTGTGTATTATCACAATTCACCTTGCAGGGCAATCTTACAGGCCCTATTCTGGTGTCCAGGTTGCTGAGCATCTCCTTATGTAGGTTAGACCAGGGAGAGATTCCTTGAGAACTCCCATGTTGGGCCCTGCATTTATTGAGACTAGATCACTGCTCTTACATCCCGATGGCTTTGGGATTTCCCTTCAGGCCCATGGGCTCCACATCTCCACACTCTTGCTCTCCACATCTGTACAAAGAGGAGGCAGGAATTTGCAGGGTCTAATGTATTTTTAACCTCATCCATTGTTTCTTTTATTCCCATAAGCTCTGTTACACACCTTTTGAGGCTTTCAAATTTTTCTATATGCTCATCCATTATCTTAATATCCTTTATTTCTTTTGTCATATTTTTCTTCAACTCCTTGAATTTATATAGGAGAATTGTGTGGTTATCATTGATTAGCTGCCTTATATATTGTATCTTATCACAATTATTTATTTGTTCACTCAGCTGGACCATTTTTCCTGTTTCTTAATATGGTTTGTAATATTTTGTTAATGTCTAGGCATCTGATTATGTTGGTGAATTTACGCTGATGGCCAATTTCTCTCTCTTATCATGTGGTTTTATTTCACAGCTCTTCATTGAGTTTTGGTTCAACTTATTCTAAGCCTTTAAAATTTCCAAGCTTAAGTTATTAAAATAGGGCCTATAAATTAAGATCCATTATTTAAGATTTGGAAATTAGAGAAGATATGACTTTCACTTGTTTGGAGGAAGGTAATGTCTTCCATCTGAGATATATTTCAACTTAGGTGCCAGAAACTCTTGTGGATATATGAATAAAAACAAAATCATCTCCCACACAGGAAACCTCTCTACAAAGGTAAAAGAGAAAGGAAAACAATTTTATCATTGAATAAACATTAAAGCAAAATGTTATGCATCACAGGCAATCTGCAAAGAGATGCTAAGACAGAAAGAATATCAAGCTTTTTAATGTGACTAAGCAGATATAACCCATTTCATACATATTCTCAAGTTAAATCTCATATCTTCATGACCAGAGGTAGGTTTACATTTGCAGCCAGGAACACACCCCCTAAACCCCCACCTCCAGGAGTTATTTTCATCTCTTATCAGGAAATTGGTAAAATATTTCTTTGATTACAATTCAAAGAAATGGCTTCCCATCTTTCTTAACTTGTGTGGTAAAATTTGAAAGAAGCTTATTTAAACTTGTACACGCATTTCAAATATATGCACTTCAGAAAGACAAGTAAAGTGATATTACTTACAACTGTGGGTTTTCTAAAGTAAATACTCAGATAGATGGGAGGCAGAAGGTTGTCTCTTTCCTTGTGTTCAACAGGGACTTTCTCATTTTTTAATTTCATGCCTTACATAAAACACAAGCATACAGAGGTAAATGCTCAGAAATGAGATCCAGATGATAGTATGGTTATTGTCATCACAGGTACAGAAATGAAGAAGATGTCATCAAAGAAATGAGTCAAATAGTAGTACAGTGTATGATATGAAAAGAGGTTAGAATTGATTATTGAGATGTTTAAATATTATTTGAGGACTGTTTTAGTTTCTTTGGGTGTTCAAGCAAATACAATGGGAAGTATTGGCTTAAATTTTTTAGTTCATGGTTTTGAGGTTAAGAAAATATCCAGAAAGGCACCATCAAGGGGATGCTTTCTCCTAGAACACTGCAATTCTGGGCCTGCCTTCTGGTGATCCTTGGCCCTTAGCTTGTCACATGGCAAGGCACATTGCAGTCTATAGGTCTCTTCCTTCTCTTCCAGTTCTGTTGATGCTCAGCTTCTGGCTGCTCCTTTAGTAGCTTTCTTTCTGTCTGATTTTCATTTTCTTACAAAGGACTCCTGCAATAGTATTAAGACCCATCTTAATTGAGGTGGGCCAATTTTAACTGATGTCCTCTCATCAAAATATTCTCATGGAAAGCAGATGTGGCTTAGGTGGTTGAGCACATGGGAGGTCCCAGGTTTGGTCCTTGTGCCTCCTAAAAACAAAAACTACCCAAACAACAGCCAAAACAAGCAAATGTAAAAACCAACTCAGGGGAGCCAATGTGGCTCAGTGGTTGAGCACCAGTTTCCCACATATGAGTTCCAGGTTTCAATCCCTGGCCCCAGTACCTCAAAAAATAAAAAAAAATAAATAAAAAAGATTCTCCTATCCTGGAAAGATAGAGGTTGCGCCCATTACATTTACCAAGGAATCATGAAAATCTGGTGCTGCTAAGAGGACAGAAATTTAAATAACAGGCAGAGAGACAAACTTTGGTAATGGCAGCACCTGGCCCCTTAGGAATAATGAATTGCCCCAATGTAAATGGAGTGAGAGGTTTCACAGTAGATGGTCCTTCATTTATCTGTAAAGTTGCAAACTGTGATCTTCTGTCAAGATAGCTTTGAAAATTAATGATCATAGTAACAATATAATATTTAAGTGAAATGTTCTAAGCATTTTTGTATTAATATTCTTACAAACCCTCTGAGGAGGACACTGTTACCATCAATGCCAATTTCTGGAGGGTAAATGGAGGGGCAGAGAGGATAAGTGAATTGACCTAAGTGGTTCATCTAAGAAGGGACAAAGTTAGTGCTGAAATCCTGGCAATGTAGCTGTAATTATTGAATTATATGGCATTATGCCATGAAGAGTCTTCCCATATTTTCCCTTACTACTGGGTCAGAAGGACCCTGGAGAGCAACCTCTAGCATGACTTAAGTGGTCAACCTAGTCTTATTTACACTTGAGGGCTGAGAATTTCAAATCCCTTCTTTGCATCAATAGAAGTGATCTTTTTTATTCTCATCTTAAAAAGGTAAACATTACTGTTATAAACATTATTCAGTCCATCTTATTTCAAAATACATATACATATATATTTATACACATATAGTTATGCAAATATATATATATTCACTCATATATTGATAGATATGTACACACATATATAAACACATATATACACGTATATTAATTTTTTCAAGTTACCACATAGTCCTACAGTGCCAGCTCTGTCCAATGATCTTTAAAATCAGCTATGAAGTGTAATTATCAGAACAATCATGAGACTTCAAATCATGAGGAAGAGCACAGGGCAGGTCTCTGAGTTACAGTGCTCAATGCCTTACATCATGTTTAGCTACACCCCTAGTGGCTCAACTCTGAAAGCAGCGGTGGTGTTTTCAAAGGGAATTCATATTGTACATTCAGTATATCCTGTACATTATGGTACATGTAGGTGCTACTGATTTGGAAAACACAAATATCTTTGGAATAATCTGCTCCAAAATACTATGACATTCATGTATATAAAATCATAGCTGGCATCCTATCTTCCTTTCCCTCTGACTTGGGTACCTACAGGACCATAGTTTTGTGGCCCCATCTCTGGCTTCTTTCTAGGGTCTTGCAGGGCCCCAGGTTCCAGATAATGGGGTTTTCATATCTTCTCCACTCTTCAACTCCCCTTCCCACCTCAGTCTCCCCAACATTTTTTCTCAAAATCAGAATATAAAAATCCATCACTAGAATTCTATGGGAGGGCTTTCCCACAATATATCAGGTTAACAACAGTAAGGTATCTGAGAACACTCAAAAGTCAGGGATATACAGTCTCTCATTTTTCCTAACCTAGAAAACACCATCAAAAAAGTTGAGAATCACTATATGAAGGGAGACTATTTACTTTTTGTTTTCCTTGGGAGTGGCCAACTCAAAGGGATCCTAAATCCCAGAATCCTCAGGTTTAGGGAATGATCTATGGATTAAAGTAGACTTACTAGTATTCTACTATAGATGTATTGTGATTCTAGCAATAGAAGAACTTATATCATTGATGTAGAGGCATTGGCCCCTGGAGGTCCTGAGGGGAGGGAGAGGGAAAACAGGCGTAATATAGGGGCCATTTCCAAGACTTGAGAATTGCCTTGGATGACATTACAATGACAGATACATACCATTATATGTCTTGCCATACCTACAAAATTGTGTGGGAGAGAGTGTAAACTACAATGTAAACTATAATTCATGCTTAATGGCAATGCTTCAAAATGTGTTGATCAATTGTAATGAATATACCACGCTAATCAAGGAGATTGTTAATGTTGGAAAATGTGGAAGGGGTAGGGAGCAGGGCACATGGCAGTCCCCTATATTTTTTATGTAACATTTATGTAATCTAATTATCTTTTTTTAAAAATAAAAAATATAATGAAAAAGGGATGATAAACAGATTGTCTTGTTATCATAGGGATCACAGTTAAAAGGCAGGTGTGGAGAGATAAGGACCAAACTCATTAGAATATGTTTTTGTGCCCTGGGTTATGACCCCAACTTGCTCCTGCTGCAACACTGCT
This sequence comes from Tolypeutes matacus, assembly GCA_026826555.1. Lineage (NCBI taxonomy): Eukaryota > Metazoa > Chordata > Mammalia > Cingulata > Chlamyphoridae > Tolypeutes > Tolypeutes matacus. The sequence goes on from JAKSZT010050948.1 coordinate 3,930,162, forward strand.
ATATGTAAGATTTTTCTAATTAGTTTTCAATTTAAATGAGTCATTCCCATTCTCCCAGATGCTTCCCAAATGTAGTCTAATTTCACACTCCTATAGCAGTAACATAGAGAAATGATTTCACTTGCATTGTCATTACCACAAAGAGGAAGATAGAAAACCATAGTTGAACCACACAAATCACAACTCTGAAGAAGAATTGGGACAAAATAAATCAAGGGAGGACTCTGATATTGCAAATTTTACTTTGAGACATAGGGTATTTGAATTCAGAACAGACCATAAGAGAGTTAAAATGGAGCACAGGTATTATTCTGAGCTCTTTACTTGGATCCCACTGGAACCTCAAAGTAGCCCTCTGAATTTTCCTCCTCTTCATATAGGTAGTGACAGAGATGCAGAGAAAGCTTAAGACACATTCTAGACATGGTGACAGCTGGAGGTCAATATGTAGGCAGCTCAGGTACTAAGACTCTTGGTCACACCTTGTAGGGTGTGGACATTAGTTATGTCAATGAGTTCAGGATTGACCAGACACTATGATATAAAGTCTTTCAGGAAAATAATTTGTTTTCTCAGTGTAAAATAAGGTTTGCAATTCAAATTAACTTGTTAATTTTTCACTCCCTGGGGAGAGTGTTAACATGACCTAGTTGCAACAAAAATGAGAAAGTAATGAGAATTTAAAACAGAAGAGGTCTATTTACTTATATCATGTAACACCCTACCCTCCGCCAACACACACATACACACATACAGTGAATAACTGGCAAGGACTCCTGGAGGCAGATTCCAAGGAGAAGGTTGTGGAGGAGGGGACTCAGCCACCCCCTGTGTTTAAGCAGTCTCCCTTCTGGGCTTCTGTGACCCTGACAGCTCTGTGCATCCTGGGCTGGGAACAGTGGTTTGGACCTGCCATTCTTCCAGCTGGGAGTGTGCTCCTAGACAGGGTAACCTCCTTGAGCTCCAACAAATACACCAACAATCTGTGGCTGTCTCCTGACTGGACAGGACAGAAGTTTGGTGTAATGAGTGTGGGGAGGAGTGTGGCACAGCAGGGTTCCTGTGGGAAGTCATGTGGGAGGTCATGGACACACTTTGTGCTGCACTAGATTTATCCTGGGATTGCCCATATGGGTGGGGGTGGGGGTCAAAGCCTGGGTCCAGGCCTGGTGTGGGCAGGGGAGTCTGGGCACAGGTGGAGACTCACATACTCCTGCCCCTTCTGCAAGTTCATCTTTCTCCACCTTTTAAAGGTGTTTGCTGTGTTGAGGAATCCCCTTCACCCAGGCTCAGTCTCCCAGAAATGAATACACTGGACAGAATCTCAGTGATTTGGCCAGAGGGTGGGGAGAGGGCACATCATCACCACAAGACCAGCCTGAAGCAGCCTCCTTTGTGAACCTCCAGCCAGGAGAGGGCACCAAACCACCTTTACTGACTCAACCATGCCACTAATACACCTCCAAGTTCTTCCTCAGGGATCCAGGTCTGGGTCCAGAGGAAGGAGAAAGGCTTCATTGCTGTGGGGCCCATGAGGAGCAGTTCTGGCTCTGGGACTCTTCTGACACACCCACGAGAATAATCAGATTCCTTTTCACTCCTGCGGATTAGGAGGGACCTTTGTAGCAGATTCTTCGAAGTGTTTTTTCTTAAAACTTTGTTTTTTTACCCTATTGCCAGAAACTGGTTTATTCTCTATTTTCCCACCTTATATTTTAGTGAGATGTATTTTACTAAATATCCATTCATTGAGGGCTTTGCCAGCTCGAAATCTGGCATGCCGAAGGACTTTTCACAGATTCAGGACTCTTGTTGGAGAAAATCTTGATAGACTCAGAGAGAAAGGAAAAAAAATCTACAAAACTGAAACGAATATGCAAAATATTGCAAACTTCCAGTGGAGAAGCTGGAGACAGAGCCATATATCAGAGTCAGGGTTGAAAGGGAAAATGGTGTCCCTATGTATATACTTTTATTAAACTTTTAATGGTTAATTTTCCCTGCACATTTACATAGATGAAAAAAAAAAAAGAGGTGAAATATTATAAGTACAGGTAACACAACTCCCAACATTAATTTTAAATATTTAAACATTACTGAAAATCCAAGTTTATAATAATTTTACCTTTATGGCTTTACCAAAAGCAAACTTGGCAGTGAAATTTTTGAAATGCACTTTTTAATTTATCTTGTTTACAAATGAGAGAATTGCTACATACTAAATATTGTTGAAGTGTACACTTTAAAATGGTTAATTTTATTTTACCTTAACAAGATATGTATACCACACATAAATTAGGATGAATTTGTAATAAGTAAAATTTGTGCGTTATGAGAAATCAGTTTTTGAAGATGGAAGCATAATGTTGATTTTTTATAATTACATTTGACATTTCTCCAGGATTTAAATGATCAACTTAAGAGCCCTGACAGAGGCTGTTTTTTTTTAATTCAGATGTATTCATTGAAAGAAAATTTATCCTGTTGAAAATTCAAAATCTGAAATTTTGTGTGTATCTGTGGAAAGTTGAAATTAGTATGTCTATAATCTCATTTTTTATATACCTCTTTCCTGTATCAATAATTATTTTCACCTGGTGATGAACCATTTTCAAATACTTTACTTTTCTCTTTCTCTAATTTCAAATTTGAAAATATTTTCATATGCCTCATGAAAAATTTACATTAACAAAATACACTGCAAAGGTATAGGCCTTCTAATAAATATCCACTCTTATTTATTGTCAGGAATTTTGGTGAGCTTTACAACTAATTTCTCTTGACTGTATATTATCTCACATTAATAAATTGCATCAATATTTGTAATCTATTTGCATGAAGAGATTTTTTTTTATTTCAGTATAGTGTATTTCTTAATCTTAAACCATAGGTACTTTAGATATAGTTGATATTATGTATACATTCAATAAGTGTTAATTTATGCATGAAGTGTCCTGATTGCATTTGCCCCTCTAATGCTTGGCACATTAAGGTAAATTCCTGCACTTTATATATCCCAGACATTCTCTGCCTTGCAGATTTCCCCATGATCAAGTCATTACCTCATGCCCCCAAGGACATTAAGAATCCCAAAAGACTCTCTCCCAAAAGATTCTTGATTAGCATGCCCCAGGCTTAGCAGAGGGAGTTCTATTATATAATACATGTCCTTCTCCATGGATTTCAACCTGGGCAAAGGGCAATCAAACTTCAGAACATGCAGTAGAGGAAGGAGTTCCTGTGGAAAATTAATACAAATATCTCATTTTTTGCTAAACACCCCAAACCATTCAGGCATTAAAAACAATGCTTTTAACATAATATACACACATCTTCTCCTAATAACAGCCAGACTCTTAAAAGTTTAAGGTGACAACTTTGGTTGAACTGCATTTGTGTAGATTTGGCCTCTGAATGCTTAAGTGTCATGGTACCACTTTTTTTTAAGTGATTATTTTATAATAATATCAAATGCATTAAAATGCAAATTAGTAAAATCCCTTCACTAAAATTTCCCAGTTGTTATCATTTTACCATATCTGTCCACAAAACAAACAATTCAAAAATATTACTCTAGTGTATTTATCTCTAAAAGAAGGCCACTTTCCTAGAAAACCCCAAGTCAGGAAGTCAACTTTCCTTCAATGCTGTAATATCATCCATAGACCCCTTCAACTTTTAAAAAACTTAGTAAATTCATTTTATTCTAGTAACATATACATGATGTAACTCCCCCTCCCCCATTTTAAGTGTATTCTTCAATGGTATTAACTACATTAATAATGTTGCTACCTTTGCCACCACCCATAAGGAAGATATTCATGACCCTAAACAAACTCATTTAAATCCAAACTCCCTATTTCTTCCTCCCCACAAACCCCAGTAAACTTTAATCAAGTTTTGGTTTCTATAAGTTCACTTATATTACATATTTCATAAAAGTGAAAACAAAAATATTTATGCTTCTTTGCTTATTTCAGTGAACATAATTATTTCAAGGTCCATTCATGTGGTAATATGTATCAGAATTTCATTCTTTTATATGGCTGAATAATATTCCATTGTAGGTATATACCACATGTTGTTAATATATTCATCTCTTGATGGTCACTTGGGTTGTTTCTACCTTTCAGCTATTGTGAATAATGCTGCTATGCACATTGGTGTACAAGAATCAGTTTGAGTCCATTTTCAATTATTTTGATTATATACCTAGAGGAGAATTACCTGTTCTGTGCTTTTTGAGAAACTGCCAAATGGCATTCCACCTCTGCTGCATCATTCTACATCCACACCAACAATTTGCAATTGTTTCAATTTCTCCACTTCTTCAGTGAAATTTGTTATTTTCAATTTAAAAAACAATAACCATCACAATGGCTGTGAAGTGGTATCTCATTTTGTTTTTAATTTGCATTTCTCTGATAACTAATGATGTTGAACATCTTTTAATGCTCTTATTGGAGATCCGTCTACTTTCTTTGGAGAAATCTGGATTCATGTCTTTTGCTCATTTAAAAATTGTTTTGCTGTTGTTGGTTAGTTGTAAACATTCTTCATATATTCTGGATATTAAACCCATACATACAGGTTTTGCAGCTATTTTTCCGATTCTATAGAATGTTTTTTCACTTTTTTGATAATGTTCTTTAATGCATAAACATGTATTTTTAATGAATTCTTGTTATGTAGACAAATTAATCTTGTGAATTTTACTTTAAATTATCTCTACTAAACTAAACTTAAATACTACAGGGCAGATGATTGATTGTGTTGATTTTTCCCAGTATAATTCCTTCACTGACACAACCCTGGTTTAAAGTGATCATGAACTCCCTCAAGAATGTTGCATAAAACCAAGACTAGAAAGAAAAAGGGTATATAAAAATATGAGTAAAAAATATATAATAATTAAAATTCCTCCTTAAAAATATGCATTACAACTTTTATTTTTCAGAACAGTACATTTTTT
>JAKSZT010050948.1:3960299-3971413 GCA_026826555.1 Tolypeutes matacus
CTGGGCCCGTGGAAATTAATCAAGCACGTCCCACTTTCCGGACTCCCCAGGTTAGCTGAAACTCTGATGTTAGTCAGTGAAGAGTGCTAACGACGGCGGATTCTGCCCCTTCTGTCGCGGAGCTCCAGGGTCACCGGGCTGCTCAGTAAATCAGTTTGAGTGCAGATTCGCGTCTGCTCTCAGCCTGGTGCTGCTTCAGTTCGGCTTATCTGCTCCCCAAAGCTATGGGGCAGTGCAGGCCACCAGATCGATGTCTAAAAATATAAAATACCCTTCCCTGTCTTCCAACCGAACCCTCCCTTCTTTGGGAAGTGTCCTTTCCTCCTGGCTCTGCAGCGGCCGGGTCTTATCCCTCGGTGGCTAGGGAAATCAGCTGCATTCCCCGACTAAAATCCCCCCTCTGGTTCACCGGGTGCTGACTAGCTTGTTTGCTCTGTTCACACAAGGTCCAAGGGGCGCCAGGCAGCCAGCTCCCCAGAAAATAAAACTTTTTCGCCCCCGCCCGCGGCTCCAAATGTCCATTTTATTTTTTATTTCCGTAACCACGGGGCTCAGCCGCCTGTGCCAACCTCCACCGGCAGCCTCAAAACTCACGAATCTCCACCGTTCGGTCCACGCCGCCGATCCGCGCAGATAGATGTCCCAAGCTTCTCACTCCACGCGTGCACAGCACAGACCCCCGGGCAGGACCCCGTCCCCAATCTGCCTTGCTCTGGGAGCTTGCAGTGTGCGCCCTCCTACACCAACGCCATCTTGCCGCCTCTCTCCCTCTAATATGTTTTAAAGTCCGGTAATGTAATACCTCCAACTTCATTTTTCTTTTTCAATATGTCTGGCAATTCAGGGCCTCTTTTCTTTCCAAATATATTTTGTGGTTAGTTTTTCCAGTTGCTTAAAAGAATGATGTGGTAATATTTATTGGGATTGCATTAATTCTTTAGATTAGTTTTGAGTAGGATAGACATCTTGATGATGTTTAGTCTTCCTATCCATGAACAGGGAATATTCTTCTATTTATTTAAGTCTTCTTTGATTTCCTTTAACATGTTGTGTAGTTTTCTGTATATACGTCCTTTACATCTTTTTTCTTTTAAGATTTATTTTTATTTATTTATTTATCCCCCCTTGCTGCTTGTGCTCATTGTGTCCATTTGCTGTGCGTTTTTCTGTGTTGCTTGTCTCCCTTTGTTGAGTCATCTTGCTGTACTAGCTCAGGGCCGTCAGCTCACCGTGCCGTGCAGGCTGGCTTGCCTTCACCTGGAGGCCCCGGGAATTGAACTTGGGGCGTCCCATATGGTAAATGGGAGCCCAACCAATTGAGCCACAGCCGCTTCCCTCCTTTACATCTTTAGTTAAAATTTATTCCTAGGTAATTGATTCTTTTAGTTACTATTGTAAATCATATTTTTTCCTTCATTTCCCCCTCAGACTGCACATTATTGGTATAGAAAAATACTACTGATTTTTGAGCATTGATCTTATAGCCTGTGATGTTACTGAACTTCTTTATAAGTTCTATAAGCTTCTCTGTAGATTTCTCGAGGCTTTCTACATAAAGGATCATGTCATCTGCAAATAATGAAATTTTTACTTTTCTTTTCCAATTTGGATTCCTTTTATATCTTTTTCTAGCCTCAATGATTAAGCAAGTAGTTCTAAGACAATGTGAAATAGGAGTGGAGATGGTGGGCATCTGTGTCTTTTTCCTGATCTGAGAGGGAAGGCTTTTAAGGCCTCACCATTGAAGATGATGTTAGCTTTGTGTTTTTCATATATACCCTTTATCATGTTCAGAAAGTTTCCTTCTATTCCTATCTCTTGCAGTGTTTTTATCAGGAAAGAGTGCTATATTTTGTTGAATGCTTTTTCTGCATCTTTAGAGATGATCATACGATTTATTTCCTTCAATCTGTTTATGTGATGTATTACATTGATTGATTTTCATGAAACCCCCTTGGTCATGGTGTATACTTCTTTTGATATGTTGTTGAATGTGATTAGCAAGTATTTTTTTGAGGATTTTAACATGTAGATTCATTAGAAGAATTGGTCTGTAATTTTCCTTTCTTGTGGTATCTTATTTTTGCTTTGGTATAGGGTAATGTTGGCATCATAGATTGAGTTAAGAAATGTTCCTTCTACTTCTATTTTTGGGAAGATCCTAAGCAGGATGGGTGTTAGCTCTTTCTGGAGTATTTGGTAGATTTCACCTGTGAGGCCATCTGGTCCTGGGCTCTACTTAGTTGGGAGGTTTTTGATGAATGAGACTATTTCTTTACTCATAGTTGGACTGTTGAGTTCATCAATTTCTACTTTCATCAATGTAGGCTGTTTGTGAGTTTCTAGGAATATGTCCATTTCCTCTAGTTTATCATTCTTGTTGGCATATAATTTTAAAAGTATCATCTTATTTCTGTGGGGTCAGTAGTGATATCCCTTTCTTCATTCCTTATTTTGTGTATTTATATCTGCTCTCTCTTTTTCTTAGTCTGGCTAAGTGTTTGTCAATTTTATTGATCTTCTCAAAGACCCAGATTTTGTCTTTGTTTATTTTTTCTAGTGCTTTCTTATTTTCTATTTCATTTAGTTCTGCTCTAATCTTTGTTATTTCCTTCTTTCTACCTCCTTTGGGAATAGTTTCTTGTTGTTTTCACAATTCCTCCAGGTGTGCAGTTAGGCCTTCAATTTTAGTTCTTTCTTCTTTTTTAATATATGCATTTATAGCTATGAACTTCCCTCTCAGGACAGCTTTGGCTACATCCCATAGGTTTTGATATGTTGTGTTGTCATTTTCATTCATTTCAAGGTAATTACTGATTTCTTTTGAGATTTCCTCCTTTTCCCACTGTTTGTCTAAGAGTGTGTTGTTTGACTTCCATATCTTCGTGCCTCATCTGGTTCTCTGGCCCTTACTGATTTCCAATTTCATTCCATTGTGGTCAGAGAAATTACTTTGTGTAATCTCAATCTTTCTGAATTCATTGAGAATTGTTCTGTGGCCTAGCATGTCATCTGTCTTGGTGTATGGTCCATGTTCACTTCAGAAGAGTGTATATCCCACTGTATTTCCGTGTAGTGTTCTATATATGTCTATTAGGTCTGGGTCCTCTAATGGATTATTGAGAACCTTTGTTCTTTATTGACTCCCTACCTAGATGTTCTGTCTAATGGTGATAATGGTGTATTAAAGTCCCCCATTATAATTGTAGAGGCATTTATTTCTCCACTTAGTTTTTTCCTGTGATTGCCTCATGTATTTTGAGGCACCCTGATTAGGTGCATAAATGTTTATGATTGTTCTTTCTTCTTGAAAGAGTGCACATTTTACTAATATATAGTGTCCATCTTTGGCTCTTACAACAGTTTTGCCTTTAAAGTCTATTTTGTCCAATATTAGTATAGCTACTCCTGACCATTTTTTATTATTATTTGCTTGTATAATTGCTTTCCAATCATTCACTTTCAGCCTCCTTGAATCCCTGAGTTTAAGGTGGGTTTCTTGTAAACAGCATAAAGATGGATCATATTTCCTTATCCATTCTGCCAATCTGTGTCTCTTGACTGATGAGTTTAATCCACTAAGATTCAGTGTTATTACTTTCAAGGAATTTCTTATATCAGCCTTATTTTCTTTGGGTTTAAATATGTCATATGTTGTTTTTATTTCTCTTTTTGTCTTTTTAGTTGTTCTTATGCTCTCCTCCAACTCTTGCCTTCCTGTTTTTTCCTTCTTCTAGATGACCCCCTCTGCTGAGGGCTCCCTAAATAGGCTTGTGGAAACATCAAACACTTCTCACTTCTTGGCTTCCCCAGGGGAGATGAGACTCTGATACTCATCAGTGCAGGATGATAAAATTGCCTGACTCCACCCTCTCCTGAGCCAAGCCTTGTATCACAGGGTGGTTAGGTAAATCAGGCTTCCTCAGCAGATTCACCTCTCTCCTCAGCCTGGTGTTACTTCAAGCCATCTCATTTGCTCTGCAAACCTGCAAGGGAGTCCAGACAGCCAAACCCACAAAAGGAAACCCTTCTCCACTTTCTACCAGAGCTCTCCCACTCTCAGAAAATGATCCCTCTCACTGGGTTGCTGGTGGCAGTCAAGGCTTATCCCCAGGCAGCTAGGTAAATCAGGCTTCCTCAGCAGATTTACCTCTCCCCTCAGCCTGGTGCCAATTCAAGCCAGCTGGTTTGCTCCCCAAACCTACAAGGGGGTCCAGACAACCAAACTCACAGAAAGAAGACCCCTCTCCACCCTCTACCAGAACCCTCTCACTCTCAAAACATGCTCCCTCTCACCGGATTGCCAGCAGGAGTCAGCAGTTGTCCTTGCCTTTGCCCTGAGGGTGAGGATTAGCTGGCTGGGGAAAAACTCATGATTTTATCTTTAGCAATCCACCTACTGTCCAGCTCCCTCCAGATTGATGTCCCTAAGGTTCCCACTCTGTGGGCTCCCAGACCAAACCACTTGGGTATGATCCTGTCCCCAATCATCTGTCCTCTATGATAGAGATGGTGAGTGCCCAACTAAACTGACACCATTTTGCCCCTTCTCTCAATCCATAAACTTTTATAAATTTTGATGAAATTTAAACATGGCATATATCCATCATTTAAAGACTATAGAATACTTCCATCACCCCCAAAATACCCCATGTTCCATCTATTCTATTCATCCTTTCCCCTCTCTTTGGGGAAACCACCAAATTTCATTACTTGAAGAACAAGATTCATAGTTACTTGCAACAACATTGAGGGCCTGACAGACTGGCCTGTCCTACCAAATTAGGCATTGCCTATGCTCTCGAGAGACTCCCACCCCTCTATTTGCAGGCCTGGCAGGACTCCCCAGGATGGGAATCCAACACTTGTTGGGATCTACACCCACTGATACAACACACTATAAAAAGATTAACACTAACCCACTCCCTAGAAGACTGTCCCAGGTGTGCCTTGTCCTAAATGCCCCCCCACATCCAACACCCTAAACCAGGAACCCTCCCCTGCCATATTGTCAAAAGAACATTCCCAATATTCTCATGAACAGGTAATATCCTTCCATTTACTTAGTTCTTCTTTGATTTCTTTTAACAGTGTTGTGTAATTCTCTGCATACAAATCATTTACATCTTTAGTTAAATTTATTCCTAGGTATTTGATCCTTTTAGTTGCTATTGTAAATATGGTTTCAAAATATATTCACCCATTGTGTAGGTTAGTATTTTACATTCTTGATAAATTCCTTTTGGGCACAAAAGCTTTTAATTTTTATAAAACCCATGTATCTATTATTTTTGTTATTTTTCTCATGCATTGGGTGTAAAGTCTAAGAAACCATTGCCTAACACAATGAAGATGCTTCTTATTTTATCTTGCCCAAAGATTTACTGCCAGATATCCTGACCTCCTGTCACATGACAGGGCACAATGAAAATTTCTGCTGGTCTCTGCCTTCTCCATTAGGCTCTATTGATTTCAGCTTCTGGCTGCTACATCTGTGACTTTCTTTCTGAGCTTTTGTGTGTTCTTCTGTCTGTGCTTCTGTGCTTTGCTGATTTCCAGCCTCTGGCCTTCAGTACCTCTCTCTCAGCCACTGGGGGTTTCTCTTTACATCTGTGGCCTTTTACTTATGTATATCCATCCTGTTTATAAAGGTCTCCAGTTTGAGGATTAGACCTACCTTGGGTAAGCCTAACTGAAGTAACCTAATCAAATTGTCCCACCTACAATAAGTTTGCACCCACAGGAATGGACCAGGTTTAAAAACATGATTTTCTGGGGTTCATGCAGTCTCAAACTACCACAGGTTAATATATTTATAATTATTATGTCTTCTTATTCAGCTGCACTCATCTTGACTTGCATAGATATCTGCAATTTGCTGCCAGGTCAGCTGGGGCACAGCTGGCCTAAAATTGACTCAACTGCAATAGCTGCATCTATTCTCTGTATGGACTTTATCATCAAGCAAGCTGGTCAGTACTCATACACATGGATTTTCAGTCCTCAAAGAGCAAGAATATGGCAATTTCAATGTACAAGTACTTACATTTCTCTGCTTTTATCTGGTTTGCTATAGTCCCAGTGACTAAAGCAATCATAATATGGCACCATATGAGGGGTGGATAAAGTTTCCCTCTCTTGATAAAAGTACCTGAAAGTTCAAATTAGAAGGCATACGTGGGGAAATGGAAGTGGCTCAAGCAGTTGGGTGTCTACCTACCACATGGTAGGCCCTTCCTGTTGCCTCCAAAAATAAATGAGCAACACAGTGGTGGATGAGATGGGCTGGTGTGGTGAGCTGATGCAACAAGATGATGCAACAAGATGATACAAGAAGATTATGCAGTGAGATGATGCAATGAAGAGACACAATGAGAGACACAAGTGTGAGCAGAGATGAAAAGCCATTGGGCACATCCCTCCCACATAGGAGGTCCTGGTTCCTCCTTAAATAAGTAGACAAGCACACAGTGAACATACAGAGAGAAGACAGCAAGTGGTTGAAATAAAAAAAAAATAAATCTTTAAAGAAATAAGACACAGGGACAGAGGAAGGAAGAATATCTGACCATGTTTTGCAACCAAATACAACAAGTAATATAATTTAGCATCTTTCAAGCATTGTAGAGTGTTTGTTCAGTGCAATGCAGTCCAAAACAGAATGGGAAATTCTACAGAAAGTAAGGTCATGAAGATTTCAACCAAGAAATAATGTTCTAACTAAATTTATAAAATATAAATTGATTAAGTGGTGGAAATGGCACAGTACATTCTAGAAACCTGGAGTAGTCTCCTGATAACATAGTGCATGGTATGATAAAAGTCTGAAGAGGTTGGATTGTCCACTGTGGCATTTTTCTACACCCATGAACAAGAAAAGAATTTTCTTCACTGTTGTGTTTTTGAACCACTTGTCATTGTTCTACCTTCTAGATACATTCAAATCAAGCCACTCTCTTCCCCAGATGACAGATTTTATTGTGTCCTAGTTGTCAGGAGTCTTCCTACTCACCAACCACACCTTTCTTAAATCCTTCCTCAAATGTTTTCAACAATTTTCTATTTCTTCTATTCTAGATGGTCTCCATAATAAATACAGAAGATTGACTCAAGCAGAGAATGGTGGATTTTTACCAGAATGTACTCATAAATCTCCCAGACTGATTGAATCACAGAGGTCCTGATCTCAGTCTTTTTTGTGTGGACAATGATAGTCCTGTTATAGAGGCCTCAAAGGGATACATGGAGGAGATAAGGACATTCACAACAGCATTTCTTGAGTCTCAGTGTCAGTAAGAAGAACAGTGTCACCTCCAACAACCAGATCATACATTCTCCATCTACTAGATTTCAATAAAGGATGTGTCCTTTGGAGGAGTTACTATACATTTGCTGAACTCACTTTGTGTCAGATATTGTCATAGTTTCTAGAACAGCAAAGGTGAAGTAGAACTGGTCTTTACCCAAAGTTGATATAGTCCATCAGGAGAAGACAGATTTGTGAATAATAATCTCCCATGAAACCTGATGAGTGCTACAATGTGGAATAATTGTGTTCTCTGAATACATTCATTAAACATGAAAATCTTGTTAGGATACACTCAATAAATTATGGCCTAACTATAACAACAGTAAGCATTCACATGGTCTTATTCTGTACCAACCATCACTATTCACATTGTTCACATATATTAACCTATTTCATCCCAACTACAACAGTGTGAGATGGATAATGTCTTCCCTATTTTAGCGATCAGGGAGTAAGGCATAGTGAGCCTAAATGAAATGTCCAAGATCACATGACCAGTAAGGGCTGGAGCTGGGCCCAAATACAGAAGCTTGGCTTGGATCAACTCTCTTAAACACCATGTGTATCTGAGGCAGGGTTAGCCAGGGCAAGTGAGGGGGGAGGAAGCCTTCATGTCAGAGGGAACAGCCTGTGTGAAGACTCAGAGGCAAAGGGAAATGAGAGTGGTTCTGAGTGGACATTTTGTGAACAGGGATGGATGGAGACATGGGTTTCAACAAGAGTTAAATGAAAGGTTTGGAAGAAAGGAACAGCCCATCATTGTAAGTTCTCAATCCCTGCACCCCATCTTTCCACCCCAATGAATGGCCACCTCTTTGAGAGCAGGGAGAAATTTCAATTTATTTTTATTATAAAATCTCTATCTCCCAACAACCAATCTTATGCTTCAACAATTGTTCAATGTTTCATGTTGCTATTTTTAGGGTAAAACATGACCCATAGAACTGAGCTGTGTCACTGATGATGTCACACAAGGTTTTCTGGGAGTCTTGGCACTTATTAAGGTTCCAAGTGTTCTTCCATGAAGTAGGCAATCTGACATCATGTGGGAGAGCAAATTTGGCTATTTATTCATGGATATTCCCAATTAAATTAGGGTCCTTAATTGGGAGGGTTTGAGACATCACCTACAACTAGGAGGTGAGATAAAAATCTTTCAGAAGTTGTTCTTGGTTCATATCCACTCAGGCAAGGTAATACAGTGATATGGGATGAAGAGGTCTTTCTCTAAGCCTTTAGGTAAGGATGGAAATAAATTTGTCTCTGATTGATGGGAGCTGGGTTGTAAAGTCCTTATTTCTCTTAGACCTGATTTCCCTGGGGCCAGAAGAAAGAAAATAAAGAGTTTGGAGTGAAAATATGAAGCTCATTGAGACTTTCACTTTAAAATAACTTCCTATCAATTAGGACAGAATTAACATATGAATGAATAAATGAAGGGTAAATGAATGAGCAACAAAAGAATTCTACTTGAGTCTGAGCGGCTTTCCAGAATATGTATAAACAAATTACACAATTATTAGGACTGTAATTTATTTTATATAGCTGGAAAAGGAAGAACTAAGAGGCAACTGGGGCAAAGGTGTGTGGGCCTGGCAAAGAGTAGTTAGGGAGAATTGTACTTCATTTTTATCATACTTTCTAAATAGGTTGAATGTATGTTTCTTGTTAGAGAAGTTTCAGTTTACAAAGCAATCATGCATCACATATAGTATTCCCAAACAGCCCCAACAAATCATATCTTGCATTGTTGTGGAACATTTTTTATAACTGATCAAAGAACATTCAAATACTACTAACAATAGTCCATAACATATATTAGGTGTATTTTTCCCATAAAACATCCTATTGATAATACCATGCATTAATATTTTGCATAAATTTTAGTGCATGAAGGAATATTCTCACATGTGTACTGTTATTCATGGTTCATCATCTACCTCAGGTTTCACTGTTTTATACAGCCACATGCTTTGTAAATTTCATCCAAAGTGTATACCCCATAACTCTCTGTTTCATCAAAGAGTTGTGCTTTCCTCCCCACAGTCAATTTTAAAACATTTTCATTACTTCAAAACAGACAGATTCCCTACCCCCTCATAATTCCCTATTGACTCTTGGTGTTGATATAGTATCTTTGTTATCTTTGATACTACAATATTGCAATAACCCTGAAAATTACCCCCAGTGATCCACTAGGAATATTTTTGCTTGTTGTCCCTGCAACCGTAAGCTCTGGTGGTCTACAGGCCTTAATCCCAAAAGGAAGAATGTTTCCACCAGAAAACACAATTATTCCACTAAACTGAAAGTTAATACTGCCCCCTGGCCACCTTGGGCTCCTCTTACCTCTGAATCAACAGGCAAAGAAGGGAATTACTGCACTGGCTGGGATGATTGATCCTAACTATCAAGGGGAAATAAGACTGCATCTACATAAAGAGGGTAAAGAAATGTTTGCCTGGAATACAGGAGATCCTCTAGGTTTTCTCCTAGTACTGCCATGCCATGGGGTTAAAGTCATTGGAAAATTGCAAGAACCCCATGCAAGCAGGACTAACAATGACCCAGAATCTTCAGGAATGAAAGTTTGGCAAAAGAACCACAGCCAGCTGAAGTGCTAGTGACCAGTTACAAAAAGGAGGACCAGTCACAAATATTTCTTCCTTGTTGCACTTAAGTATGATTGTATATGTACACAAAATGAAGTTCTTTGTTTTCTTTTCCAACCTTTTCCCTTATCATATGACAAGTTGTATTAGTTTCATGTCATAATATTTAAGGATGTCAGGTTTAAGAATGAATACTTATTGGGGAGGCAAGATGGTGTCAGTTTAGGAGGGCACTCACTGATTGCTCTCTGATGGTTGATTGGGGACAGTGTCCTGCCCAGGAGTCTAAGCTGTGGGCATATGGAGCAAGAAGCTTAGGACATCTATCTGGAGGCAGCTCAATGGTGTGGATTGCTCAGTACAGATTCGTGAGATTTAACCCTGCCCATGGAGGTTAACATAGATGGCTGAGCCACACCCTCAGGGGAAAAGGCTGGATTGAGCCACGACTCCCTGCTGGCAACCCGGTGCTGCTAGTTTGTCTCTTCTTTGCTGTGTTTCTTCTTCAGTGATTTCCCATTCTCTATCTATATTGATTTTGTCTCCCAAGCTATTTCTGTTCCTTCCTTCATCTTTATGCCTTCTGCTTTCTGTTGTGGTTCTCCCATAAATTAAGGGTGTCAATTTCTTTTCTATCTATTCTGTTTTCTTCTTTTTTTAAAAATTAATATTAACTTTTTCCTTTCAGCCACTTCTTTACTCTTTCTTTATTCATCATTCTTGCCTTCTAAATCATTATATATATATTTCTCTATTCAGTTTCCCCAGTCCATTGTAGGTACTCCACTTTTTTCCTATTACTCTACACTGCATACATGAGATAAATATTCATTTCACTAAGCCTATATAGCCCCTCTTCTAACTTTTATCAATATTACTATTACCTTCTTCCTTTCTCACATCTTTCAATTCCTCTGGCCCTAAACTTTTGCCTTAAAATGAAGATAGGAAGAAGTGATGAAATAAAATACAAAGAAAAAACTGTCAAAGAACAAACATAACACACACACAGAACCACCAGCTAAATAAAACCCTAGGGCAGAGAGAGAAGCTTATCAACCATATAAACCTTTCAAGATAAAATGATGAATAGAGGGCAACAAAAAATTACAAACCACACTGAGAAACAGGAAGACATGGGCCTGTCCAATGAACAAACTAAAAACCAGGAAGAGACGCAGAACTTCTAAGAG
>JAKSZT010050948.1:3971513-4088238 GCA_026826555.1 Tolypeutes matacus
TTTCATGAAACCCCCTTGGTCATGGTGTATACTTCTTTTGATATGTTGTTGAATGTGATTAGCAAGTATTTTTTTGAGGATTTTAACATGTAGATTCATTAGAAGAATTGGTCTGTAATTTTCCTTTCTTGTGGTATCTTATTTTCACTTTGGTATAGGGTAATGTTGGCATCATAGATTGAGTTAAGAAATGTTCCTTCTACTTCTATTTTTGGGAAGATCCTAAGCAGGATGGGTGTTAGCTCTTTCTGGAGTATTTGGTAGATTTCACCTGTGAAGCCATCTGGTCCTGGGCTCTACTTAGTTGGGAGGTTTTTGATGAATGAGACTATTTCTTTACTCATAGTTGGACTGTTGAGTTCATCAATTTCTACTTTCATCAATGTAGGCTGTTTGTGAGTTTCTAGGAATATGTCCATTTCCTCTAATTTATCATTCTTGTTGGCATATAATTTTAAAAGTATCATCTTATTTCTGTGGGGTCAGTAGTGATATCCCTTTCTTCATTCCTTATTTTGTGTATTTATATCTGCTCTCTCTTTTTCTTAGTCTGGCTAAGTGTTTGTCAATTTTATTGATCTTCTCAAAGACCCAGATTTTGTCTTTGTTTATTTTTTCTAGTGCTTTCTTATTTTCTATTTCATTTAGTTCTGCTCTAATCTTTGTTATTTCCTTCTTTCTACCTCCTTTGGGAATAGTTTCTTGTTGTTTTCACAATTCCTCCAGGTGTGCAGTTAGGCCTTCAATTTTAGTTCTTTCTTCTTTTTTTAATATATGCATTTATAGCTATGAACTTCCCTCTCAGGACAGCTTTGGCTACATCCTATAGGTTTTGATATGTTGTGTTGTCATTTTCATTCATTTCAAGGTAATTACTGATTTCTTTTGAGATTTCCTCCTTTTCCCACTGTTTGTCTAAGAGTGTGTTGTTTGACTTCCATATCTTCGTGCCTCATCTGGTTCTCTGGCCCTTACTGATTTCCAATTTCATTCCATTGTGGTCAGAGAAATTACTTTGTGTAATCTCAATCTTTCTGAATTCATTGAGAATTGTTCTGTGGCCTAGCATGTCATCTGTCTTGGTGTATGGTCCATGTTCACTTCAGAAGAGTGTATATCCCACTGTATTTCGGTGTAGTGTTCTATATATGTCTATTAGGTCTGGGTCCTCTAATGGATTATTGAGAATCTTTGTTCTTTATTGACTCCCTACCTAGATGTTCTGTCTAATGGTGATAATGGTGTATTAAAGTCCCCCATTATAATTGTAGAGGCATTTATTTATCCACTTAATTTTTTCCTGTGATTGCCTCATGTATTTTGAGGCACCCTGATTAGGTGCATAAATGTTTATGATTGTTCTTTCTTCTTGAAAGAGTGCACATTTTACTAATATATAGTGTCCATCTTTGGCTCTTACAACAGTTTTGCCTTTAAAGTCTATTTTGTCCAATATTAGTATAGCTACTCCTGACCATTTTTTATTATTATTTGCTTGTATAATTGCTTTCCAATCATTCACTTTCAGCCTCCTTGAATCCCTGAGTTTAAGGTGGGTTTCTTGTAAACAGCATAAAGATGGATCATATTTCCTTATCCATTCTGCCAATCTGTGTCTCTTGACTGATGAGTTTAATCCACTAAGATTCAGTGTTATTACTTTCAAGGAATTTCTTATATCAGCCTTATTTTCTTTGGGTTTAAGTATGTCATATGTTGTTTTTATTTCTCTTTTTGTCTTTTTAGTTGTTCTTATGCTCTCCTCCAACTCTTGCCTTCCTGTTTTTTCCTTCTTCTAGATGACCCCCTCTGCTGAGGGCTCCCTAAATAGGCTTGTGGAAACATCAAACACTTCTCACTTCTTGGCTTCCCCAGGGGAGATGAGACTCTGATACTCATCAGTGCAGGATGATAAAATTGCCTGACTCCACCCTCTCCTGAGCCAAGCCTTGTATCACAGGGTGGTTAGGTAAATCAGGCTTCCTCAGCAGATTCACCTCTCTCCTCAGCCTGGTGTTACTTCAAGCCATCTCATTTGCTCTCCAAACCTGCAAGGGAGTCCAGACAGCCAAACCCACAAAAGGAAACCCTTCTCCACTTTCTACCAGAACTCTCCCACTCTCAGAAAATGATCCCTCTCACTGGGTTGCTGGTGGCAGTCAAGGCTTATCCCCAGGCAGCTAGGTAAATCAGGCTTCCACAGCAGATTTATCTCTCCCCTCAGCCTGGTGCCAATTCAAGCCAGCTGGTTTGCTCCCCAAACCTACAAGGGGGTCCAGACAGCCAAACTCACAGAAAGAAGACCCCTCTCCACCCTCTACCAGAACCCTCTCACTCTCAAAACATGCTCCCTCTCACCGGATTGCCAGCAGGAGTCAGCAGTTGTCCTTGCCTTTGCCCTGAGGGTGAGGATTAGCTGGCTGGGGAAAAACTCATGATTTTATCTTTAGCAATCCACCTACTGTCCAGCTCCCTCCAGATTGATGTCCCTAAGGTTCCCACTCTGTGGGCTCCCAGACCAAACCACTTGGGTATGATCCTATGATAGAGATGGTGAGTGCCCAACTAAACTGACACCATTTTGCCCCTTCTCTCAATCCATAAACTTTTATAAATTTTGATGAAATTTAAACATGGCATATATCCATCATTTAAAGACTATAGAATACTTCCATCACCCCCAAAATACCCCATGTTCCATCTATTCTATTCATCCTTTCCCCTCTCTTTGGGGAAACCACCAAATTTCATTACTTGAAGAACAAGATTCATAGTTACTTGCAACAACATTGAGGGCCTGACAGACTGGCCTGTCCTACCAAATTAGGCATTGCCTATGCTCTCGAGAGACTCCCACCCCTCTATTTGCAGGCCTGGCAGGACTCCCCAGGATGGGAATCCAACACTTGTTGGGATCTCCATCCACTGATACAACACACTATAAAAAGATTAACACTAACACACTCCCTAGAAGACTGTCCCAGGTGTGCCTTGTCCTAAATGCCCCCCCACATCCAACACCCTAAACCAGGAACCCTCCCCTGCCATATTGTCAAAAGAACATTCCCAATATTCTCATGAACAGGTAATATCCTTCCATTTACTTAGTTCTTCTTTGATTTCTTTTAACAGTGTTGTGTAATTCTCTGCATACAAATCATTTACATCTTTAGTTAAATTTATTCCTAGGTATTTGATCCTTTTAGTTGCTATTGTAAATATGGTTTCAAAATATATTCACCCATTGTGTAGGTTAGTATTTTACATTCTTGATAAATTCCTTTGGGGCACAAAAGCTTTTAATTTTTATAAAACCCATGTATCTATTATTTTTGTTATTTTTCTCATGCATTGGGTGTAAAGTCTAAGAAACCATTGCCTAACACAATAAAGATGCTTCTTACTTTATCTTGCCCAAAGATTTACTGCCAGATATCCTGACCTCCTGTCACATGACAGGGCACAATGAAAATTTCTGCTGGTCTCTGCCTTCTCCATTAGGCTCTATTGATTTCAGCTTCTGGCTGCTACATCTGTGACTTTCTTTCTGAGCTTTTGTGTGTTCTTCTGTCTGTGCTTCTGTGCTTTGCTGATTTCCAGCCTCTGGCCTTCAGTACCTCTCTCTCAGCCACTGGGGGTTTCTCTTTACATCTGTGGCCTTTTACTTATGTATATCCATCCTGTTTATAAAGGACTCCAGTTTGAGGATTAGACCTACCTTGGGTAAGCCTAACTGAAGTAACCTAATCAAATTGTCCCACCTACAATAAGTTTGCACCCACAGGAATGGACCAGGTTTAAAAACATGATTTTCTGGGGTTCATGCAGTCTCAAACTACCACAGGTTAATATATTTATAATTATTATGTCTTCTTATTCAGCTGCACTCATCTTGACTTGCATAGATATCTGCAATTTGCTGCCAGGTCAGCTGGGGCACAGCTGGCCTAAAATTGACTCAACTGCAATAGCTGCATCTATTCTCTGTATGGACTTTATCATCAAGCAAGCTGGTCAGTACTCATACACATGGATTTTCAGTCATCAAAGAGCAAGAATATGGCAATTTCAATGTACAAGTACTTACATTTCTCTGCTTTTATCTGGTTTGCTATAGTCCCAGTGACTAAAGCAATCATAATATGGCACCATATGAGGGGTGGATAAAGTTTCCCTCTCTTGATAAAAGTACCTGAAAGTTCAAATTAGAAGGCATACATGGGGAAATGGAAGTGGCTCAAGCAGTTGGGTGTCTACCTACCACATGGTAGGCCCTTCCTGTTGCCTCCAAAAATAAATGAGCAACACAGTGGTGGATGAGATGGGCTGGTGTGGTGAGCTGATGCAACAAGATGATGCAACAAGATGATACAAGAAGATTATGCAGTGAGATGATGCAATGAAGAGATACAATGAGAGACACAAGTGTGAGCAGAGATGAAAAGCCATTGGGCACATCCCTCCCACATAGGAGGTCCTGGTTCCTCCTTAAATAAGTAGACAAGCACACAGTGAACAGACAGAGAGAAGACAGCAAGTGCAAACAGCAAAGGGGGGTTGAAATAAAAAAAAAATCTTTAAAGAAATAAGACACAGGGACAGAGGAAGGAAGAATATCTGACCATGTTTTGCAACCAAATACAACAAGTAATATAATTTAGCATCTTTCAAGCATTGTAGAGTGTTTGTTCAGTGCAGTGCAGTCCAAAACAGAATGGGAAATTCTACAGAAAGTAAGGTCATGAAGATTTCAACCAAGAAATAATGTTCTAACTAAATTTATAAAATATAAATTGATTAGGTGGTGGAAATGGCACAGTACATTCTAGAAACCTGGAGTAGTCTCCTGATAACATAGTGCATGGTATGATAAAAGTCTGAAGAGGTTGGATTGTCCACTGTGGCATTTTTCTACACCCATGAACAAGAACAGAATTTTCTTCACTGTTGTGTTTTTGAACCACTTGTCATTGTTCTACCTTCTAGATACATTCAAATCAAGCCACTCTCTTCCCCAGATGACAGATTTTATTGTGTCCTAGTTGTCAGGAGTCTTCCTACTCACCAACCACACCTTTCTTAAATCCTTCCTCAAATGTTTTCAACAATTTTCTAGTTCTTCTATTCTAGATGGTCTCCATAATAAATACAGAAGATTGACTCAAGCAGAGAATGGTGGATTTTTACCAGAATGTACTCATAAATCTCCCAGACTGATTGAATCACAGAGGTCCTGAGCTCAGTCTTTTTTGTGTGGACAATGATAGTCCTGTTATAGAGGCCTCAAAGGGATACATGGAGGAGATAAGGACATTCACAACAGCATTTCTTGAGTCTCAGTGTCAGTAAGAAGAACAGTGTCACCTCCAACAACCAGATCATACATTCCCCATCTACTAGATTTCAATAAAGGATGTGTCCTTTGGAGGAGTTACTATACATTTGTTGAACTCACTTTGTGTCAGATATTGTCATAGTTTCTAGAACAGCAAAGGTGAAGTAGAACTGGTCTTTACCCAAAGTTGATATAGTCCATCAGGAGAAGACAGATTTGTGAATAATAATCTCCCATGAAACCTGATGAGTGCTACAATGTGGAATAATTGTGTTCTCTGAATACATTCATTAAACATGAAAATCTTGTTAGGATACACTCAATAAATTATGGCCTAACTATAACAACAGTAAGCATTCACATGGTCTTATTCTGTACCAACCATTCACTATTCACATTGTTCACATATATTAACCTATTTCATCCCAACTACAACAGTGTGAGATGGATAATGTCTTCCCTATTTTAGCGATCAGGGAGTAAGGCATAGTGAGCCTAAATGAAATGTCCAAGATCACATGACCAGTAAGGGCTGGAGCTGGGCCCAAATACAGAAGCTTGGCTTGGATCAACTCTCTTAAACACCATGTGTATCTGAGGCAGGGTTAGCCAGGGCAAGTGAGGGGAGAGGAAGCCTTCATGTCAGAGGGAACAGCCTGTGTGAAGACTCAGAGGCAAAGGGAAATGAGAGTGGTTCTGAGTGGACATTTTGTGAACAGGGATGGATGGAGACATGGGTTTCAACAAGAGTTAAATGAAAGGTTTGGAAGAAAGCAACAGCCCATCATTGTAAGTTCTCAATCCCTGCACCCCATCTTTCCACCCCAATGGATGGCCACCTCTTTGAGAGCAGGGAGAAATTTCAATTTATTTTTATTATAAAATCTCTATCTCCCAACAACCAATCTTATGCTTCAACAATTGTTCAATGTTTCATGTTGCTATTTTTAGGGTAAAACATGACCCATAGAACTGAGCTGTGTCACTGATGATGTCACACAAGGTTTTCTGGGAGTCTTGGCACTTATTAAGGTTCCAAGTGTTCTTCCATGAAGTAGGCAATCTGACATCATGTGGGAGAGCAAATTTGGCTATTTATTCATGGATATTCCCAATTAAATTAGGGTCCTTAATTGGGAGGGTTTGAGACATCACCTACAACTAGGAGGTGAGATAAAAATCTTTCAGAAGTTGTTCTTGGTTCATATCCACTCAGGCAAGGTAATACAGTGATATGGGATGAAGAGGTCTTTCTCTAAGCCTTTAGGTAAGGATGGAAATAAATTTGTTTCTGATTGATGGGAGCTGGGTTGTAAAGTCCTTATTTCTCTTAGACCTGATTTCCCTGGGGCCAGAAGAAAGAAAATAAAGAGTTTGGAGTGAAAATATGAAGCTCATTGAGACTTTCACTTTAAAATAACTTTCTATCAATTAGGACAGAATTAACATATGAATGAATAAATGAAGGGTAAATGAATGAGCAACAAAAGAATTCTACTTGAGTCTGAGCGGCTTTCCAGAATATGTATAAACAAATTACACAATTATTAGGACTGTAATTTATTTTATATAGCTGGAAAAGGAAGAACTAAGAGGCAACTGGGGCAAAGGTGTGTGGGCCTGGGAAAGAGTAGTTAGGGAGAATTGTACTTCATTTTTATCATACTTTCTAAATAGGTTGAATGTATGTTTCTTGTTAGAGAAGTTTCAGTTTACAAAGCAATCATGCATCACATATAGTATTCCCAAACAGCCCCAACAAATCATATCTTGCATTGTTGGGGAACATTTTTTATAACTGATCAAAGAACATTCAAATACTACTAACAATAGTCCATAACATATATTAGGTGTATTTTTCCCATAAAACATCCTATTGATAATACCATGCATTAATATTTTGCATAAATTTTAGTGCATGAAGGAATATTCTCACATGTGTACTGTTATTCATGGTTCATCATCTACCTCAGGTTTCACTGTTTTATACAGCCACATGCTTTGTAAATTTCATCCAAAGTGTATACCTCATAACTCTCTGTTTCATCAAAGAGTTGTGCTTTTCTCCCCACAGTCAATTTTAAAACATTTTCATTACTTCAAAACAGACAGATTCCCTACCCCCTCATAATTCCCTATTGACCCTTGGTGTTGATATAGTATCTTTGTTATCTTTGATACTACAATATTGCAATAACCCTGAAAATTACCCCCAGTGATCCACTAGGAATATTTTTGCTTGTTGTCCCTGCAACCGTAAGCTCTGGTGGTCTACAGGCCTTAATCCCAAAAGGAAGAATGCTTCCACCAGAAAACACAATTATTCCACGAAACTGAAAGTTAGTACTGCCCCCTGGCCACCTTGGGCTCCTCTTACCTCTGAATCAACAGGCAAAGAAGGGAATTACTGCACTGGCTGGGATGATTGATCCTAACTATCAAGGGGAAATAGGACTGCATCTACATAAAGAGGGTAAAGAAATATTTGCCTGGAATACAGGAGATCTTCTAGGTTTTCTCCTAGTACTGCCATGCCATGGGGTTAAATTCATTGGAAAATTGCAAGAACCCCATGCAAGCAGGACTAACAATGACCCAGAATCTTCAGGAATGAAAGTTTGGCAAAAGAACCACAGCCAGCTGAAGTGCTAGTGACCAGTTACAAAAAGGAGGACTAGTCACAAATATTTCTTCCTTGTTGCACTTAAGTATGATTGTATATGTACACAAAATGAATTTCTTTGTTTTCTTTTCCAACCTTTTCCCTTATCATATGACAAGTTGTATTAGTTTCATGTCATAATATTTAAGGATGTCAGGTTTAAGAATGAATACTTATTGGGGAGGCAAGATGGTGTCAGTTTAGGAGGGCACTCACTGATTGCTCTCTGATGGTTGATTGGGGACAGTGTCCTGCCCAGGAGTCTGTGCTGTGGGCATATGGAGCAAGAAGCTTAGGACATCTATCTGGAGGCAGCTCAATGGTGTGGATTGCTCAGTACAGATTCGTGAGTTTTAACCCTGCCCATGGAGGTTAACATAGATGGCTGAGCCACACCCTCAGGGGAAAAGGCTGGATTGAGCCATGACTCCCTGCTGGCAACCCGGTGCTGCTAGTTTGTCTCTTCTTTGCTGTGTTTCTTCTTCAGTGATTTCCCATTCTCTATCTATATTGATTTTGTCTCCCAAGCTATTTCTGTTCCTTCCTTCATCTTTATGCCTTCTGCTTTCTGTTGTGGTTCTCCCATAAATTAAGGGTGTCAATTTCTTTTCTATCTATTCTGTTTTCTTCTTTTTTAAAAAATTAATATTAACTTTTTCCTTTCAGCCACTTCTTTACTCTTTCTTTATTCATCATTCTTGCCTTCTAAATCATTATATATATATTTCTCTATTCAGTTTCCCCAGTCCATTGTATGTACTCCACTTGTTTCCTATTACTCTACACTGCATACATGAGATAAATATTCATTTCACTAAGCCTATATAGCCCCTCTTCTAACTTTTATCAATATTACTATTACCTTCTTCCTTTCTCACATCTTTCAATTCCTCTGGCCCTAAACTTTTGCCTTAAAATGAAGATAGGAAGAAGTGAGGAAATAAAATACAAAGAAAAACTGTCAAAGAACAAACATAACACACACACAGAACCACCAGCTAAATAAAACCCTAGGGCAGAGAGAGAAGCTTATCAACCATATAAACCTTTCAAGATAAAATGATGAATAGAGGACAACAAAAAATTACAAACCACACTGAGAAACAGGAAGACATGGGCCTGTCCAATGAACAAACTAAAAACCAGGAAGAGACGCAGAACTTCTAAGAGCTAATCAAAGCTTTCCAAACAAATATCATGGACCAACTAAATGAAGTGAAGGAAGAGATTAAGGATATTAAGAAGACACTGGTAGAACATACTGAAGAAATTGTAAACATATATAAAAAGATAATGGATATGATGGTGATCAATGACACAATCCAAGAAATCAAAAAGATGCTGGATTCATATAACAGCAGATTTGAACAGGCAGAAGAAAGAATTAGTGATGTGGAAGACAATACATGTGAAATCAAACAGGTAGTAGAACAGATAGACAAAAAGAGAGAAAAAATCCAACTTGACTTAGGGATTTTAACAACAACACAAAACACACACACACATTATAGGCATACCAGAGGGAAAAGAGAAGGTAAAGGGAACAAAAGGAGTGTTGGAAGAATTAATGGCTGAAAAAATCCTACTCTATTGACAGAGATGGATGTGAAGATCCAGGAAACACAGTGCACCCCAAACAGTATAAATTCCAAAAGGCCAACTCCAAGACATATACTTGTCAAAATGTCCAATGCTCAAGACAAAGAGAAAATACTCAAGGCAGCAAGAGAAAAATGAACCATCACATACAAGGGAAGCACAATAAGGTTAAGTGTTGATTTCTCATCTGAAACCATGGACGCAAGAAGACAGTGGTATGGCATAGCCAAAGTAGTAAAAGAAAAAATGTTCCATCCACGAATTCTTTATCCAGCAAAACTGGCATTCAAAGATGATGGAGACTTCAAAATATTCATAGATAAAGAGAAATTAAGAGAGTATGCCAATAAGAAACCTGCACTTCAAAAAATGCTAAAGGAAGTTCTACAAGTTGAAAGAAAAAAACAAGAGAGAGAGAATTGGAGGAGAGATTAAAAACAACTAAAAAGACAAAAACAGGAACTAAGTAATACATGGCATACATTAACCCAAAGAAAATATGGCTGAAGCAAGAAATTCATTGTGAGTAATAACACTGAATGTTAATGGATTAAATTCACCACTCAAAAGACACAGATTGGCAGAATGGATAAGGAAATATGATCCATCTATATGCTGTCTAGAAGAAACCCACCTTTGGACCCAGGGATTAAAGTAGGCTCAAAGCGAATGTCTGGAAAACAATTTTTATAAGCAAACAAGAGCGAAAAAAGGGCAGGAGTACCTATCCTAATATCAGACAAAATAGACTTTAAATGCAAAACTATTGTAAGAGACAAAAATGGACACTATATATTAGTAAAAGAGGTAATCTCTGAAAAAGAGAACAATCATAAACATTTATGCACCTAATCGGGGTGTCTCAAAATACATGAGGCAACCTCTAGAAAAACTAAGTGGAGGAATAAATGCCTCTACAATTATAATGGGGGACTTTAATACACCATTATCATCATAAGACAGAACATCTAGACAGAATCAATAAAGAAACAAAGGCTCTCAACAATACATTAGAGGACCTGGACTTAATAGACATATACAGAACACTACACCCAAATACAGCAGGATTTACATTCTTCTTGAGTGGACATGAATCATACGCCAAGATAGACCACATGCTAGGCCACAGAACAACTCTCAAAGAATTCAGAATGATTGAGATTATACACAGTAATTTCTCTGATCACAATGGAATGTAATTGGTAATCACTAAAGGCCAGAGAAACAGATTAGACACAAATTTATGGAAGTTAAACAACACACTTTTAGACAAACAGTGGGTAAAGGAAGAAATCTCAAAAGAAATCAAGAACTACCTTGAAACTAATGGAAATGACAACACAACATATCAAAACCTAAGGGATGCAGCAAAAGATGTCCTGAGAGGGAATTTCATAGCCATAAAACATATATTAAAAAAGAAAAAAGAGCTAAAATTGAAGACCTAACAGCACACTTAGAGGAATTGGTAAAACATCAACAAACTAAACCCAAAGGAAGTAGAAAGAAGGAAATAACAAAGATTAGGGCAGAACTAAATGAAATAGACAATAAGAAAGCACTAGAAAAAATAAAACCAAAAGCTGGTTCTCTGAGAAGATCAATAAAATTGACAAACCTTTAGCTGGACTAACAAAGAAAAAGAGAGTATAGAAAATCAATCAATGTAATACACCACATAAACAGATTGAAAGAAAAAAAATCACATGATCATCTCTATAGATGCAGAAAAAGCATTTGACAAAATACAGCACTCTCTCCTGATAAAAACACTGCAAAAGATAAGAATAGAAGTAAACTTTCTGAATATGATAAAGGGTATATATGAAAAACCCAAAGCTAACATCATCTTCAATGGTGAAATCCTAAAAACCTTTGCTCTGAGATTGGGAACAAGACAAGGATGCCCACTTTCACTCCAATTTAACATTGTCTTAGAAGTACTTGCTTGAGCTCTGAGGCAAGGAAAAGAGATAAAAAGCATCAAAATGGAAAAGAAGTAAAAATTTCATTATTTGCAGATGACATGACCCTTTATGTTGAAAGCCTTGAGAAATCTTCGACAAAACTTCTGGAACTTATAAAGGAGTTCAGTAATGTTGCAGCCTATAAGACCAAAGCTCAAAAATCAGGATCATTTCTGTACACCAGTAATTAGCAATCTGAGGAGGGAATCAAGAAAAAATACCATTCACAATAGAAACTAAAGAATCAAATACCTAGGAATAAATTTAACTAAAGATGTAAAGGACTTATATACAGAAAACTACACAACACTGTTAAAGGAAATCAAAGAAAACTTAAATAAATGGAAGAATATTCCCTGTTCATTGATAGGAAGACTAAGCATCATCAAGATGTCCATCCTACCCAAACTAATCTACCAATTTAATGGAATCCCAATAAAAGTCAACACTGTATTTTTTTAAGATACATGGAAAAAAATGACAAAATATATTTGGAAAGGGAAGAAGCTGTGAATTGCCAAAGACATATTGAAAAAGAAAAATGAAATTGGAGCTATCACATTACCTGACTTTAAGACAAACTACATAGCTACAGTGCTGAAAACTGAATGGTATTGGCACAATGATAGACATACTGACCATTGGAAACAAATTGAGAGTTCTGATATACATCCTCACATATACAGTAATCTGATATTTGACAAGGCCACAAAGCCCACTCAGTTGGGAGAGAATGGCCTCTTTAACAAGTGGTGCTTGGAGAACATTATATCCATATCCAAAGAATGAGAGAGGAATACCATCTCACACCTTATAAAAAAATCAACTCAAGATGGATCAAATATCTAAATATAAGATACAAAATCATAAAGACCTTGGAATACAATATAGTGTAGCATCTACTGGACCTTGTAATTGGAAATGATTTCATGAACTTCACTCTGAAATCACAAGCAGCAAGAGAAAAAATAGATAAATGGGATCTTCTGAAAATTAAAAACTTCTGCACATAAAAGGATGTTTTTAAGAAAATAAAAAGGCAGCCTACAATGGGAGAAAATATTTAGCAACCATATATCTGATAGGAGCCTAATATCCTGCATATATAAAGAAATCCTACACTTCAAAAATAAAAAGACAACCCATTTTAAAAATGGGAAAGTGACCTGAAAAGACACTTCTCCAAGGAAGAAATACAAATGGCTAAAGATCACAGGAAAAAATGCTCGAAATCGCTAGCTATTAGAGAAATGCAAATCAAAACTACAATGAGATACCATCTTACACGCATCAGAATGGCAGCTATTAAAAAAACAAACAAACAGCAGACTATAAGTGTTGGAGAGGATGTAGAGGAATGGGAACCCTCATCCACTGTTGGTGGGATTGTTGAATGGTCCAGCCATTATGGAGGACAGTTTGGCACTTCCTCAGAAAGCTAAAAATAGATCTTCCATATGATCTAGTAATTCCACTGCTGGGTATATACCCCGAAGAATTGAAAGCAAAGACACGAACAGATGTATGCAGACCAATGTTCATAGCGGTATTGTTCACAATTGCCAAAAATTGCAATCAACCCTGGTGCCCATCAACAGCTGAATGGATAAACAAAATGTGGTACATACATACAATGAAATATTATTCAGCTGTAAGACAGCATAAAGTGCTAACTCACGGAATAACATGGATTAAATTTGAAGACCTTATGTTGAGTGAAGCAAGCCAGGCATTGAAGGATGAACAGTATATGACCTCACTGATTTGAATTGAGGAAAGTGAGCAGTCTCTGAGGACCATTGTCTGGAAGATAGATTAACAAGGGAGAGAGAGAGAAGAGAGGGTTGTGAGCCATCACCCATATGGACATAATCTATGATAAAGTGAAAGAGTCTAGCTGCATATTAAAGGATAGGACAGGTGGGTAGTGATATTTTTGGGTTTGGTGGTGCAGTGTTGACAGGTGGGTAGATTAGGAAGGGCAGGTGGGAATACCCAGGATACTGGGGGAAGAGATGAGAGGGAGACTAGGTGAACATGGGATTTGTGGGTATGATGTTGAAGGTGCAGGAGTGGGAATGCTCTTATGGCAATATGGCAAGTTAGTGTCACTGGTTTGGTGTGTAGGTTGTGGGGGAATTCAGGAAATGGTGCATCTCAAGTAGGCTTCTGGGAAGTGTGTGGGTGTTCATCCTCTGGTAATGTGTTGTGTTGGAGAGTGGAGAGCCACATAGTGAGTAGTAAGGAGATGGACACCCATGTTTGGGAGGACTGATTCACCCAGAACCAGTCAGGTTGGTGTCTCTTAGGTGCAAGGGTGGATCCTAATAGGAAAGGATAGTCAGTGTGTCAATACCTCTTCTTGCATGTATCTATGAATCGTGTCATCCAATGAGTCAAGACAGGGGAGTGTCATGTGCCCCAGAGGGATGGGGAGGAAGGAACAGAAAACTCTAACAGGGGGTATTTAGTGGTCATGGGAAATGTTTTTCATTACCTTACAGTAATGGACACAGGACATGATCAATATCATCAAAAATTATTAAAATGTACCATCTAAATTGCAAATTATACTGTAAGCCATTGACAATGTTTAGTAGCTATGTTTCACTATCTGTATAACAGTTGTAACAATGCTACCATCCACATAAAAAAGGTTTTAATATGGGATGAGGAAAGGGGAAGGAGATTGGTTATATGAGAGTCTTCAGTATTCTGTGTGTGACTTTGCTTTGATCTAAAATTTCTTTGAAAATTAAATGAAAATTTGGGAGACACTGGGGTGTGAGAGTGGGAAGGTGCCTTGGTACAGACTAGACACCTGATAATGCAGTGATAAAAGGAAACAATAATAATAATTTTTTTAGTTTAATTTTTTAATTTTTTGTTGTTTCCCATTTTTGAATGTCCCAATCCTTTAATTTTATTTTAGTTTTAGTTTATTTTCCCTGAGTTTCCATATATTTTCTCTCTTACATTTAAGCTTATCATTATGTCATTTTCCTATAAATTGTATTTGGCTATTATAGGGGTTTCCTTTTCAAGGAAGGTTTAGGTCACAGAAGGGTTACAACAGGGGCAGCAGTTGATCATTGTGGGGGGTGTCTGAAATCCCCTGGGGATTTCAGGGGAGGAAGTTCACTTGAATATACCTGAAAGATATATAAAATTGTTCAAATGATCAAGGGATGGGGCATGGTCACAGTGGGTAGACAATCACTCTTTAATGAGGAAATATACTGAATTCCCAGCCTGGAGAGTTCTGCCACATTCTCCAAGGCAGGAGCAACAATCCCCCAAGTGCAGGGTCAGTGTCTGGCAAAGGAGGATGATCCACTGATGGGCTGTTGTTATTGATGACTAGCCTTATTAGACTTTGGTCTTGTAATTGAAACTTAGCCTACTGTTATGAGGTGCCTAAAGGTTGCCACCTGAGAGCCTCCTTGTTGCTCAAATGTGACCTCTCTCTAAGCCAAACTTAGCATATGAATGCAATACCTTCTCCCTCACAATGAGGGATTACTACCTAGTGCCAACTGGCAATATGCCTGGAAAAAGACCTTGATTAAAAAAGGGGAAAATGTTAAGACAAATGAGTTCATGTGGCTAAGAGACTTCAAGGAGATTCAGGAGGTCATCCCAGAGGTAATGCTTACACTCACCTCTGTAGGATCTCATCAAATACCAAAGTGGATATCACCCCACACAGAGGGGCTCCTGAGGGCTCTGGAGACACCTAGGTCCTATATAAGGGGGGATAGCTCCAGAGTTTGATGTCTAATCAGTGGGCTCTACTTTGAAATCTGTACTCCTGACAGTGACAGAGTTGTACTCAAATAAGTCCTCCCTGCACATGGTCCATCAGTCCCTTCTATTCAAACCTATATGTGATGCTGGAGTTTTTAGGTGTATTTCCAGAGACTGGAGCCTCTGGCCTGCCCATGTGCCAACTGTGCCTGGAATCTTAGTGGAGCTGCATCTCTTACTCTACAGCTCAATGGACTCAACCAAGTCACCTTATGAGGAGATGATGATGGACAACAACCATCTCAGGGAATTGAGAGCCTGCAGCTGCAGACAGGGTAATCCCATTCACCATATGCATGGGATATAAGCCCCCTCTCACTTGGAGGTGGAGTGGACACCACCATCCCAAACTCCTCAGGTTTGGGGGAAGAGCTATGGACTAGATTGGACTTTATGGTATTCTGTTGTAGACTTGTTGTTATTCAAGCAATGGAAGAAATTACAACAGTAAGGGTGAGCCAGTAGCCACTGGACACTTTTGGGGCAGGGAAGGGAAAAGCAGTAGTAATTCAGTGGCTTTTTCAGGACTCAGGAATTATCCTGAGTGACATTACAACAACAGATATAGGCCATTTTACACCAGCTTATAACATGCAGAACTGTTAGAGAGACTGTGGCCTACAACCTGAACTATGATCCATGCTTAGTGGCATAGCCCCAGGATGTGTAGATCCATTGCAGGTGATGTGCCACACTAATGAAAGATGTTTATGTGGGATGTTATGGGAGGTGTTGGAGTTGGGTATCATGGGAATCCCTGTTATTTTTGGTGTCACATTTATTGAATCTAAGCATTTTTTAAAATAAAATAAAAAAATCTTGGGGCTGGCTAATAGGTGAATCCTTCAGTCCTAAAGATGTCAGGTTGAAATGTCAAGCAAAGCATAACATCTAAAGCAAACAATCACAATGTTCTTTAAAAATAGATTCTCCTGTCATTCAAATACATTTCTTTTTCATTAGCACTTTAAAAAAAATTACAGTGTAGCAAACATTTTCATAGTGATCATATCATCTCTTGTTTCAGGAGAGTTACAGTCCCAAAATGAAATGTAAACGGCAGGTAACCACCTTAATTTATGGTAGTTGGACTTTCTCCAAGCCAAGGTGGCATGGGTAATTCACTGACCAACAACTCTGAATGGATTTTAGATTATTTTTTGGGTGCATCTGGAAGAATTATCCCTGAGAAATCTGCTAATTCTTCTTCAATAATAGAATCTTAAGTAAAAGAAGAGTGATACAAAGCAATAATTTCAAGAAATCTGGGTTAATTCTCAAAAATATTTGGGAAGCTCAAAATGTCTTTGAACTATCTATGTGTTTGCATTTGGAGTGGATTTTAAATATCCACTAAATCTATCAGAGATGCAATCAGAAATAAAATTTTATTCTGCAGAAAAAATAAAAAGATAAATGGAGAGTGGGAGACAAAATTACTTACATAAAGTCACATTCATGGACTTCTGTTTGCTAGTTTGGTTCTCCTCCTACCAATATCTTTGTAGAGTATTTTAAACTAAAGTAATTTGTATGGCTTGCATATATGTGCATGCAGATCTGTTCATGAAGGTGAAAACAGGAATGTAAGGGTAAATAAATGTACATCTCTATACTTACTGGAAAAATTTTACCATTCCAGGTAAAGTTCATAGTTTAGGTGCTCAGGGTTTAATGTGAGAGTGAGCCTCCTGGCATCTTGAAATTCTGACTCCTGCTGACAGGAGGTTGTCCATTTCAGGGGGCCATTTTCGGATGTGGGGTCATTGATGTGCTTGTTGTGGCAGTGGGTCTTCCTGCTGCATCCTGGGGATGGAGAAGAGTATAAGTTGGGAGCTATGTGTTCTGGCAAATCAGCTCTGAGAGAAAATGCCATTGAAAACAGTGGGATTTTTCTGTTTTTCCATGAACAAGAATTCTGTTATGAGTGTTTCTGTGCATATGAGAAACTTTTCCTGCAATCCATAGTTAGGTGCAGATTTGCTATGTTATGCATATATTCAACTTTACCCCCCCCCAAAAAAAAGCCAAATTGTTTTGAAAGTGATTATATGAATATTCACTCCCACCAACTATTTATAAGAGATTCTGTTGATCTACATCCTTGCCAACACATGATACTTCCAGGGCTTCTTAATATTTTCCAAATCTGGAGTCTGTAATTTCATGATTACTAATAAGGTAGAAAAGAAAAAAAAAAAAGAAAAAAGGTTACATAAATAAACATATTTCATGTCATCTTAAGACCATTTGAAGATATTTGCACTCATACTGTTGCCTTTAAGATTCACCTAAGTTTTTGCATATATCAATAGTTTATTCCTCTTAATTGTCAAGTAGTATATTGTAAGATGTTCCACTATTGGTTTACTTTTTCCTTATACTGTAGTACACTGGGGTTTCTTTGCAGATTTTGGTGATTATAAATAAAGTGGCAATAAATGTATATACAACTAAAAAAAATTACTATTAACCAAAGTATTTCCCCCCAATCCACCCTATTATTAATATTATTTTATACCATTTATACATGAACATACATAAACAAAAAATGTATAGTAAAAGTTGTGAACTTTCCTTTAATTACTTTTAAAGTTTTTTTTATAGTTTTCTGAATACAGTTCTCTTGCACATCTGGCTAAATTAATTTTTAGATATATTAGACTTTTTGGTGCTATTGTAAATGAAATGTTTTCTGGATTTCCTCCTCAGCTTGCCTGTTATTAGTGTAGAAAAACAATACTGATATTTGTGTATTGGTCTTGTATCCTGCCAATTTGATGAAGTCATTATTAGGTTTTGTGGCAGTTTGAGATTATTTTATGAATTTGAAAAGGAAAAAGATTTTTTGAACTATTTTATTCCTGTGAGTGTGATACCCTTTGATTGCATTAAATTTGGTTGGTGTCCTTTGATTAGAGTATTTGTTAAGATCATTTTAGGGATTTAAATTGAACAATATCAGTGAATTGTGACTTGGGTTGTGTTTCTTACCCCTTGCTGGGTCAGATATAATTGGAAACAAAGACATAGACAGACAGACACAGGATAAAGGGAGCTGCTATGTTTGATACAACCATTTGCTAGAGGACTAGAAGATCACTTTAATATGAAGCCCACAAGAGACTGAGTTCATGGATAAGCTCAAGGAGACAAGCCCTATACCTGGTTTGCTTACAGCTCCAGAAAGTAGGAACCATGGCCAAGATCACAGTCTTCTTGTTTCATCTCATGGCAGCTGACTTTGGTGAGAAATCACCTCTTATTGTATGCTGCTTTGGATTTTGCATGGCTTTGCAATTGTAAATTTTATCTCAAATAAATCCCCTTTATAAAAGTAAAAAAAAGAGTGAATATTACCCAAGGACTTGCACCATATTCTGTAGGGAATTAATGCATTTCTAGTTGTACAAAGAAGAGTTGAACATTGTTAGGTAGAAATATATATATTCATGTTGGTTATTGTTTTTACTTAGAGACTAAGCATGGATTAAGGTAATGTGTATGGTTTCTGAGTTGACAAGGGGTGGAATGTGATGGTTAGGCTAAGGTGTGAACACAGCCAGGTAACTGTGCCCAGTTGTCTGGACAAGCAAGCACTGGGCTAATTTTAATACAAGGGCATTTATGGGATTGAGTCATCAGTGAGTTTATTGCATAGATGGTTGATTGCATCTACATCAACCAGGAAGATTACTGTCAGCAATGAGTGATGCTTTATCCAATCAATTGAATGCATTAAAAGGGGAAGTGATTTCAACATTCAGAGAGAATTTCCCAGCTCATCTTTGGAAATCAATGTCTCCCAGAAACTTATCAAAGACCTTCATTGGACTTTCTTCAGAGCCACTGGTTTACAGCCTGCCTGCAGGAACTGGAATTGTGCATCATCATGGTCATGTGAGAGACTCTTATAAAATCTCATACTATTTAAAGATATCTCCTATTGATTCTGTTTCCATAGAGCACCCTGTATAATGCAATTTGTCACATCAGTTGTATTTTTCCCTTGTATTAACACATTGTAATAGTGACATACCTTTGTTCCAGTTCATAGAACATTCTTGTATTTGTACTATTATCCACAATCCTAATCAACTACTGAGCTCACTATGTTATACAATCCCCAAATTCTCCACTAGGTTTCTATCTATTGACTTCTACATCCCTAGATTACCCTTTTCAACCATGATCACATTTATAAATCAGCAGAGTTAGTTATACTCCCTATAATATTTTAGCATCAACTGTATCAATTTCCAAACATTTATAATCAATCTTATTAAAAATGCTGCATGCATTAAGCATCAGCTTCCCTTTAAAAATCCTTTTTCTAGCTCCTAGTGGTCTATATTCTAGATTTTTAATCTGTGAGTATACACATTGTCTTTATTTCATATTAGTGAAATCATACAATATTTGTTTTTTTTGTGTTTGGCTTATTTCATTCAGAATACTGTCCTCAAGTTTCATCAATGTTCTCATATGCATCCCAATTTCATTTCTTCTTAAAGCTGAATAGTATTCTATTGTAGGCATATACCAGCTTTTGTTTATCCACTCATCAGTTGATGGATACTTGGGCTGGTTCCATATTTTAGCAATTATGAACAATACTGCTATGAACATTGGTGTACAAATGTCAGTTGGCATTTTTGCTTCCAGTTCTCATTATATTCATAGTAATGGGATTTCTGGATCATATGACAATTCTGTGTTTAGCTTCCTGATGTACCACCAAACTATCTTCCACAAAGGCTGTACCATTCTACAACCCCATCAATAGTGAATGAGTGTTCCTATTTCTCCACTTCCTCTCCATCACTTGTAGCTTTCTGACTTTTAATTAATGGCCATTCTATAAAGGGTGGGATCATATCTCATTGGAGTATTGATCAACATTTCCCTAATAGCTAGTGATGTTGAACATGTCTTTATGTACTTTTTGGCCATTTGTGTTTCCTCTTTGGAAAAAAAATATTTATTCAATTCATTTGCCCATTTTAAATTTGGGTTGCTTATCTTTTTATTATTCAGTTGTATGATCTCTTTATGTATCATGGAAATCAAATGCTTATCTGATAGGTGGCTCCCAAATATTTTCTCCCATTGAGTAGGCTGCCTTTTCACTTACTGGGCAAACTCTTTTGAAGCAGAAAAATATTTAATTATAAGGGGGTCCTATTTGTCATTTTTTATTTTGTTGCTTGTGTTTTTGTGTGTAATAGTTAATAAAACACCACTTGCTGCAAGATTTTGAAAATGTTCCCTACATTATTTTCTAGGCATTTCATGGTTCTAGCATATTTATATGCATTTTGACTGCTGTATGATCCAGCAATCTTGTTATTAAGAATATATTCAGAGAAACAGAAAGCAAGGATGTGAACTGGCATTTGCACAGCAATGTTCATAGTACCGTTATTCACAATTTCTAAAATATGGAAAAGCCCAAGTGTCCTAAAGCCAATGAATGGATAAACAAAATTATATATACATACAATGGAATACTATTCAGTTGTAAGAAGAAATGAAATCGGGATGCATATGACAACATGGATGAACCTTGAGGATATTGTCCAGAGTGAAATGTTAGACACAAAAGGACAAATATTTTATGGTCACACTAATAAGATATATATATATTATAATATAAGATGACTAAACTCACAGACCTATACTCTAGCGTATAGCTTACTAGGAAATAAAATGTGTATTGAGAATGACAGCTGACACTTAATGTGTGTAGACTTTTTAATGTCTATTGTAAAAGTGTGAAAATCAATTGAGGTGTTGGTATCACATTACCATGAGTATAACTAATATTGCTGATTTATAAATGCTATTGTTGCTGAAAGGGGTAGCCTGTGGATGTAAATTTCAATTGAAAGGAAGCTAAAGAATATTCTTGGTACTGTAACATAATGATTTTGATGGTGGATGAAGATTGTGGTTAATAGTATAAATATAAGTATGTTCATTTACAAATTGTTAAGAATATGATGACACTCAGGAATATTACAACAAATATAACTTATGGATGAAAATTATTAGTAATATAGTAATATATTTGTAGCAATGGCTTTTCTCTAAGGGAGAAAAAAGGGGGATATAAGAGGTTATGCTTTATTTCCTTTTGTAATAATGAAAATGTTATAAAATTGACTGTGGTGATTACATCACAACTCTGGTGAAAATGAAAGCCACTGAGTATGCACTTTGAATGGATTGTACAAAAAATGGGACTGTAATACAATGAAACCAGTGGGGGAAGATGGACTGTGGTTAACAGAACAAATATGAAAATGTTCTCTCATGAACCATAGCAAATATATAATACAGGGTGTTAATAATCAGGTGGTTTTTGTGAAAATACACCAAATGTAAGATATGAGCTATCATTAGTGTAGCAGTTTGATATTGTTTATGAATTCCAAAGGCAGATGTTGGATGATGATTGTAAACTGGTCTGTTCCTCTGGGCATATTAGATTGTATTGGATTCAGAGGTTTCAATTTATTTGATTAAATAATGATTAAGGCTTTGATTGGGCCATGTAAGTAGGAAGTTGCATGCCTACCCACTTGTTGGGCAGGGAATCACAAAGAAAACAACATGGCAGAGTCAGTTGGAGTTTTAATGCTGGAGCCCCAGGAAGGAAATACACAGAGAAACAGATACATGAGGAAAAAAAGAAGGCTCTATTGAACATGGCAGAGGCCATGGGAAGAGAAACAAGCTCTTCAACTGATAGTTTAGAGCTGGCCTTGCAAAGAGAGCAGATCAGCGGAGCGCAGAGAGAAATGAGCTTCAAGAGGGAGACAAGATTTATCCCATCCTACAGCTTACATTCGAAGAAGCTGGGACCACGGAGCCTTAAGAGGAAGAGGAAGACAGAAACTACACAGACATCAGCAGCCATCTTGCTCCGACACATGGCAACAGACTTTGGTGAGGGGCATAAATAACACTTTATAGCTTGGTAACCATAAGCTTCTACCCCAAATAAATACACTTTATAAAATCCAACAGACTTCTGGTACATTGCATCAGCACCTATTTGGCTGACTAATATAGAATTTGCTACCAGGAGTGGAATCATGATTGTGCAACTACCAAAATTCTGAAATAGTTTTATAAATGGGTAATGGGTATTTTCTGGAGAAATTGTGTTATGCTTGATGGAAAATGGCCTAGATTTCTTTGAAGAAACTGTTGGTAGTAATATGGAGCTGAGAGTTTTTATTTTTTATAAGGTCTTAGAAGGAAAGAGTTGTAAGATGTTTGATAGAAAAGGCCTAAAGTACTTTGAAGAGACAGTTGATAAGAAAATGAATGCTAAAGAGACTTTTTATGAGGCCTTAGATGTAAAGGATGAAAGTATTATTGGAAACTGCAGGAAAGGTGATCCATGTTTTAAAATTGCAGAGAATGTAGCAAGATTCACTCCTGATGTTACATGGAAGGTAGAATTTGAAAATGGTGAGCCTGGGCATTTAGCTGAAGAACTTTCCAAAGTAAAGTTAGAGAATGCAGATTGGCTTCTCTTTGCAGTCTATAGCAAAATGCTAGATGAGTGAGATAAGTAGAGGACTGACTTGTTGGGCACAAAGAAACCAGAAACTGATTCCAGAAATTCCAAGCCTCTGGAAATCAATACCCCAGATGATAGTGCCCTATTTAAGGACATAACTAAACTTGGATAGTAAGTCAGAATTGAAAATGCAGTAATCTAGGAAAAACTTGTGGAAAGTCTTACTGTCTGATGGCTTGGACCCCTGCTTCTCACATGCTAAACCAACAAATTTTTGAGAGAGCTGTATGAATAAAATTGCTGTCAGCCTGGTATATAAGGGACATGGAAGAAAGAGATTGAAGGGGAAACAGCTTTAAGGGGAAAACCATGGAAGCTGAGATCTGGAATTAAGACAGCTCCTTGGGCCAAGAGAGGAACCACACCCATATGTAAGGAGAGAGTGTGTTTGTCCTGGCAGTTGAAGAGGATGGGATGTTCTCACCCACTTTTCAGGGAGAGTTTTGCTGCTGCATGGTAAAGAGAGAGAGTAACATTCCCCAATGATTAGGGAGGTTAAGGTTGCCACTGCATAGGTCTGAGAGGGGTGGGCCTGTCTTCCATGGTTATTGAAAGCCAGGTTGCCAACTCATTACTCTGAGAGAGTTGAGCCTGTAAGGCAAAGGTTAGGAAGAATGTTTTCTCCACTACACTGTACTAGAGGGTCTAACACTAGCCCAAAGATTGTGTAATGTGTGGCAATTGTCCCAACATTCTTGGAGGGTTAGGTCTGGAACTCAACCACTGCCCAGATGTTTGGTGATGGAGGAACCAAGAAAATGGCCTTCAGGCAAGTCAGTGGAAAGGGGGGGGTCCACATGAGTCCTTAGGGAGAAGAAACAGAAACAGTTATCTTGAGAATGACCCTCAGACTTTGAAATCTAATGAAGTATGCCCAGCAGGTTTACAGAACTGTAGGGGACTGATGACTCATGTTTCTCTCCCAAGTTCTCTTTATGGTAATGCAAATGTTTACCTTTGCCTCTTCTTTTGTGTATTGGAAGCAGAAAAACTGTAAGTTTCAGAGGTACAGCCAGATGGACTTGTGCCCCAAGACAAATTATTTCTTTAAACTGATTGTGATGTGACTTTGTACTGAATTTTGCTACTGAAATAAGGTCTTTTTGAATGTTATAATGTCTTTTGGGAATTCAGAAGTTGGAGTGCAGCAGTTTGATATTGTTTCTGAATTCCAAAAATAGATATTGGATTATGTTTATAAAATGATCTGTTTCTCTGGGCATATTAGATTGTGTTAGATCCAGAGGCTTCACTTCTATTTGATTAAATAATGATTAAGGCTTTGATTGGGCCACATCAGTAGGAGGTTGCATCCATGTCCTCTTGGTGGGTGGGAACTAACTGAGAAAACAACACAGCAGAGGAGTTAGTTGGAGTTTTAATGTTTGAGCCCCAGGAATTAAATAAACAGAGAAGCAGATCCGTGAGGAAAGAGAGAAAGCTCCATTAGACACAACAGAGGCCCCAGAAAGAGAGACAAGCTATTCAACTGATAGTTTACAGCTTACCTTGTGGAGAGAGCAGATCAGCTGAACCCAGAGAGAAATGAGCCTTTGGAGAGATGAGACTTATTACAGCCTACAGCTTATATTGGAAGAAACTGGGACCAAGGAGCCTTAAGATGAAGAGAAAGCCTGAACCCTTACAGATGTTGACAGCATTTTTGCTCTCACATGTGGCAACAGACTGTGGTGAGGGATGCAACTTATGCTTTATGGCCTGATAACTGTAAGCTTCTACCCCAAATAAACATCCTTTATAAAAGCCAACAGACTTATGGTAGTTTGCATCAGCACCCCTTTAGCTGATTAATACAGTCAGGAATAATATTTTAGCTATACTCTTTCATACTTTTAAACAATTTCACAATAATGAAATGTGTTCATGGTGGGGTGACATATAGGAGCCCTGTATGATGATATCCATGCTTGTTTTGTAAGTTCACATCTTTTACTATAGCCTTATTGTTTATTACATATTCATGTATCAGTGATATACTTCAATACGTTTTTTAATAAAAAATAAAAGATGCGGTGTTTTGTTGGAAGCTTTTTCAGCATCAATTGAGATCATCGTGTGATTTTTCTTCAATTTATTAATGTAGTATATTACACTGATTTATCTTATGATGAATCACCCTTGCATACCTGGGATAAAACCAACTTGACCACAATGTATAATTCTTTTAATATGCTGTTGGATTCGATGAGCACATATTTTTTGGAGGACTTTTGAATCTATATTCATTAGGGAAAAGGGTCTGTAATTTTTTTTTTTAATAGTAACTTTATCTGGCTTTGTGATTATGGTGATGTTGGCTTCATGGAGTTAGTTTTGTAAGTCTTCCTCCTGTTTAATTTTTTGGACTATTTTGAGCAAGATTGGTATTAAATCTCCTTTGAATGATTGGTAGAATTCACCTGTGAAGTCATCTGGCCCTGGGCTTTTCTTTGTTGAGAGGTTGTTGATGACTGTTTCAATACTTTTAATTGTGATTGATTTGTTGAAGTCTTCTATCTCTTCTAAAATCAGTGTAGGTTGTTTCTGTGTTTCTAGAAATTTGTCCATTTTGTCTGTTTTCTAGTTTTTTTTGGCATACCCTTGTTCATTTTATCCTCTTATGATCTATTTCATTTATCTGGCATCAGTAGTAATGTACAACTTCTCAATTCTGATTTTATTTGCATCTTCTATATTATTTTCTTTGGCAGTCTACCTAAACTTTGCCAATTTTGTTGATCTTCTCAAAGACCCAGCCATTGCTTTTGTCGAGTCTCTATATTTTTGGTGTTGTTCTTATTCTTTTATTTCCTTCTGCTTGCTTTGTGATTAGTTTGCTGTTCTTTTTCTACTTCCTCCAGGTGCTTAGTTATGAATTTGATTTTCTTAAACTTTCTTCCTTTTTTAAAGTATGTGTTTAGCACTAAAAATTTTCCAAACACCATTTCCTTTGCTGCATCCTAAAGTTTTTATATGTTGTATTCTCATTTTCATTCATCTAGATATACTTACTGATTTCTCTTTCAATTTCTTCTTTGACCCACTGGTTGTTTAAGAACGTCTTTTTAACTCCCATACATTTATGCATTTTCTAGTCTTTTGCTTCTCAATGATTTTCAGCTTCATTCCATTAGCATCAGAGAAAGTGCTTTGTATAATTTCAGTCTTTAAAAATTCATTGAGACATGTTTTGTGACCCAACATATGCTCGGTCCTTGAGAATGTTCCATGATC
The DNA here is from genome assembly GCA_026826555.1 of Tolypeutes matacus. Classification (NCBI taxonomy): domain Eukaryota; kingdom Metazoa; phylum Chordata; class Mammalia; order Cingulata; family Chlamyphoridae; genus Tolypeutes; species Tolypeutes matacus. The sequence continues at coordinate 3,997,712 of JAKSZT010050948.1, forward strand.
ACTAGAGAAGAAAATTTATCCTGGAGTTTGGGATTGCACTGTTCTATATATGTCTGTCAGGTCTAGTTCATATCAAGTTGTTCAAGTCCTGTTTCCTAATTGATGTCAACAGTATATTGAATTCTCCAAATATAATTGTAGAGACATCTATTTCTCCCTTCAGTTTTTCCATTTGCTTCATGTATTTTGGGGCATCTGGTTAGGTGTATAGATATTTATGACTGTTATTTCTTCTTTTAATATTTAATGTCCTTCTTTTTCTCTTGTAACAGCTTTGCTTTTGAAGTCTATTTTGTCTGATATTAATATAGCTACCAGTATTAGCCAAAGGGGTGTTAATTCAAAGTACCAGAAATATGTTGTATGTAATAAAGGGTATTTATTTGGCATAGAAGCTTACAGTTACAAGGCCCTAAGAGTCCAATTAAAGCTTATTTTGCTCACCAAAGTCTGTTGCTAGTCTCTGTGAGGGTTCAGCATTCCTTCTTTCTCTTAAGACTCTGTGGTCCCAGCTTCTTCTGAGCTCAGCCATAGGCAGGCCTAGGGCTCATTTCTTTCTGGGATCAGATGCTCTGGTCTCTTCACAAGGTCAGCTTTAAACTATCAGGCAAATGGCTCATCACTCCTCCAGGGCTCCAGGATCAACACTGACAAAGTTCTGTCTCTCTTTAACTTTGGTATCTTCTCCTGTGTGTCTCCTTGAGTAAGTTTCCATTTATATAGCCCACTAAGGGGGTGGGGACTCAACCTTGAGTGATGAACTACTGATGTGTTTAAACCAAAGCCTTAATCTTGATTTAATCAAGTAAACTTAAAAGCCTTTGAATTTAATACAATCAAAGTGTATCACACCCAGAGGATCAGACCAGTTTACAAACATAATCATCTTTTTTTGGAATTCATAAATAATATCAAACTGCTACACTCCCCCAGCTTTTTTGTTACTGTATTGTGAAATATCTTTCTCCACACTTTCACTTTCAAACTATTGGTATCCGTGAGTCTAAGGTGAGTCTCTTGTAAGAAGCATATTGACAGGTAATATTATTTATCCATTCCACAAGTCTTTATCTTTGGGAAGTTTAATCATTTAACATTCAATATTATTACTATTAAGACATTATTTACATGACCAATTTTGTCCTTTGGAATTTATATGTAATATTTTATTTCCCCCATTCTTTTTACACTTTTAGTTATCTTCGCTTCTAGACTGTCTCCCAATCCTCTTTCTCCCATCTTTTCCTTTCAGGCTACAGCACTCTCTTTAGTATTTCTTATAAGGTCAGTCTCTTGAAGACAAACTCTCTCAGTTTCTGTTTATCTGTGAATACTCTATAAACTTACCCCCATTTTTGAGGGCTAATTTTGCCAGACCTAGAATTCTTCATTGGCATTTTTTTTCTTTCAGTATCTTAAATCTCTCATTCTCCTGCCTTCTCACCTCCATGGTTTTTGATGAGAAATAAGCACTTACTTTTATTGGGAAACACTTTTGTGATATATCTCTTTTCTTTTGCTGCTTTCAAAATTCTCTCTTTATCTTTGGCATATTTCATTCTGATTAGTATGTGTCTTGGAATATGTCTATTCAGATTTGTTCAGATTGGGGTATCTTGTGCTTCTTGGACATGGATATCTATGTCCATCAGAAAAGTTTGGAAACCTACCATTATTTCCTCAAATATTTCTCCTGCCCCTTCTATTTTCTCTTCTCTTCTCCTTCTGGGACATCCATGATGCAAATATTTTAGCACCTCATGCTGTCATTCATTTTCCTACATTCCTGCTGGATTTTTTCCATTTTTTCTCTATCTGTTCGATTTTGGAAGCCCTGTCTTCTATCACACAGATCTTTTTTTCTGCCTCTTCAAATATGCTGTTGTATGTCTCCATTGTATTTTTTTAATTTCATTTATTGCACCTTTCATACCATAAGACCTATTATTTTTCTTTGCATGCTTTTAAATTATTATGTTCACCTAGTGTCTTCTTAATATTCTTAATCTCTTTCACTTTCTCATTGAATTTATTAAGGATATTTGTTTGAACACCTGTGATTAACTGTCTCAAATACTGTATGTTGCCTAGAGGTTTAACTTGTTCCTTTGACTGAGCAATAACCTATTTCTTAGTATGGTTTGTAACTTTTTTGCTGGTGTCTTGGCATCTGATTTTCTTGATGTTTTTATTCTTGGTTCAGCTTCACTTTTTAGCCTAGGACTGTTTTGTTGATTGGCTTTCTACTAAAGTTCCTCTTTGACACTATTTAAAAGTATTTTAGAACTTTATAATAACTCATGTTTAATCAATTTTTTCTGCTGTTATTCTTCTGTTTCTTGCCCTTTCTCGCCTGCCAATGATTAAGTTGGAATCATGGGTGTGGGTGGTAATCTTAGCCATTGCAGGGTGAAACTGCACACATTGTCCCCAAAGCTGATAATGTTCTGACACTCATTTCTCTCTTACCATGGGATGGGGTAAGAAGCCAGGGTGTGGATGATATTCTAAACAGTGCAGGCTGAAAGTGCCTGACATTGCCCAGAGAGACTGATGAAGGTCGACTCAACTTCCTCCCTTGCTGAGGACAGCTATGGAGCCAAAGGGGTGGGCAGTAATCTATGCTATCTGAACTGAAACTCTCTGTAGTTGACTGGAGAAATTGGTGAAGCTCCATCCACATTCCTCCCCTGTTAGGGGAGGGGTTGGAGCCTAGGTTTGGGCAGTAATCTGATCTGGATGGAAAGAACCTGGTCCCTACCAAACAGTAAGTCACTATGATTTTCAATCAGCCCCGCTTTGACTTCTGAATGTTACCATTCTTCTTTCTGTCCTGGACATGTTCAAACTTTAGTTCTACTTAGAATTGGACTCTAGCCAGTGGAATTTATTAATCAATAACTGAAGTCAGTACCCTGTTTTTGAGTAAGGGAGTTTCCAGCTACAGCCAGGGAGTGGCTGCCAAGGTGGCCAACAGTGGGGATGGGCACAGACCTCCACAGTGTGGAGTGAGCTACTTATAAATCTTCACCACAGATGGCCAGCTTCATCCTTCAGTTCTTGCAATGATTTTACACAGTGCTCTTCTTGTTTTCTGAGACTCCCCAAACAGGGGGCTTAGATAGATCCTTTCTGATTACTAACTGCATTGTAGGGCAAGATGCCTCTTAGAGATTTTCTACTCTGCCACTATCTTGCCTGTCTCTCTGGAATGCATCTTTTGATGAATTAAGAAAATAAAATTATTTTGGAGGTTATGTAAGCAGGTGGCATGATGGAGTATCCCATATTTACTCCAGAGGTCCCTGTCCTTGGGAACTCCACTGCCCAAACCTGAGCTGAGTCAGAGGGTTTGTTCAGGCCCCTCCTTCCCTACCACCAGGGCCTACACTTATCTTATATCTCCTAACCACCCTTTCCAAAGCCCCTAATAACCAATAACAACATATAGGTTATTCCTTCAGGTTCACAGCATTTATTCCTTCTTTAGTAAATTGATTTGCTGTAATTCTTAGTTGTGTACTCTTTCCCCATTCTTCCCCTCACTCCTTCTCTGACATTCCCCTGTGCTACCCTCCAGTGACCCAGCCCTGCTTCCTGTTCCCATCTTGGTCCCTTGCCTGGCCCTTAACAAACCCCTGAGATATTCTTCCTACCTATCCTATATTTCTTGCTGGATTTTCATGCTGCCCACAACTCCTGCAACCACAAAAGTAATTTTTCATCTTAAACACTCCAATCCTTCTTTCTTATTCAGAAATCTATGGATACACATAGGCTAACATCACCTTGATTCCACAAACCTTAGTTGAGGCTTTTGTATTTTTGTGTTATTGTCATCTGAGATTTGTGGAATCAAAGCTTACAAACATGAACATGTATTTTCTACATTCTAAATGTTTAATCTTCTAATTTATACATTTTCTAAATTTATAAATTTTCTGCCTTCTAATTTCTAAATTTGGAGTTCAGAAATAGAGCCTCATGTCTATTGTATATTGATTTTTTAAAAGCCTAAATCCACTAAATTGGGGAAGAATTGTCTCTTCAGAAAATGGTTCTGGGAGAGCTAGATATTAATAGTCAAAGAAAAGAAGGGGCACATGTCTCACACCATATTCAAAAATTAACTCAAAATGCTTTAAAGACCTAAATATATGAACCAGGAATATAAAGTGATGAGAAAAACATAAGGAAGCATCTTCAGGTCATTGTGCTAGGCAATGGTTTCTTACACTTTATACCTAAAGCAAAAGGAGCAAAAGAAAATATAGCTAAATGAGACCTTATGAAAATTAAAAACTTTTGTGCATCAAAGGACCTTATCATGTATTAAAATAGAAAGCCTAATCAGTGGGAGAAAATATTTGAAAATCAAATATCCAATAAGAGTTTAATATCCAGAATACATAAAGAATTCCTACAATTCTGAAATAAAAAGACAACCCATTTAAAAATGGGAAAAAGACTTGGATATACATTTCTACAAAGAAGATATAGAAATGGTTCTGATAAAAATCCATTCCCTTTTGGCATTGAAGAAGCCTGCATTATTCTCAACATCTGTACCTGCTGAGGTTTACTTTTTCTACTCTTGTGTTCTGCATACAGATTACACTGTCTAGTGACAATTTCACTTCTATTTTTCAGATTACACTGTCTAGTGACAATATCACTTCTATTTTTCTCAGTCAGTGTTCACACATCTTTAAGGGATTCCCATAATGTTTATTAAGTTCACTGAGCTCCTGCTGTTCTCCCTGTTACTGTATGAGCATGTGACTATTGACATTTTCTTCCTTACCTAACAGGGTTCACCATGACATTTCTTTTTCTTTTGCTGCCCCAAGAGTAAAGAAGGTGTATGTGGATTGAAAGAAGTAGACTGAGTATCACATTGCTTTTAGGAAGCAGAGTGTATCTCAAACCCAGTTTTCATAGCACAGGTCACAGGGATCAGGAAGGGTCTTCTAAGCCCATCAGGAAAGCACAGAAGCCTCTCCTCTCCTCCACTACTTGTATTCCATGCTTCTGAAGCCATGTCCCATGTCCACAGACCATGGTTTCCATGGTGGCAGTAAACAAACCTCAACAAAGCCTTTTTTCTTTTCTTTTTTTCATAAGCATTACAAACATTTTTTCCTGTCTGTCTTTATTTAATAAAGTGAGGTATTCTTGGGTCAAGGACTAGAAAAAGACAGGAATCCAGAAATATGAATCAGTATTCAGGGTTACAAATGTGCTGTGTTTGTCTAGTTGAAAAGGAAGCAAAGAAGATGATAACTTGCATTTAACAACACTAAATACTGACACACATGCCAAAGTCCAGGGTCAAACGGAGTAAAATTTGGCAATCCATCCACTGCTTCTTGTTGTGACCCTGATAGACTGCTCTTTGGGTATAAGTGTAAAACTAAAGTAAAAGAGTACTTAAAAGCTCACATCCTCAAATGAGATGAACTTTGTCCTGGATTGATGATGTCCACAGGGTCTAGAAGAAGCAAAATGAAGGTGTCTATGAAAGAGATTAGCACCACACTAGGTTTCACATCATTTCTACAGTTTTGAAATATAATGTGAAACACATTAAAAAATGACCAGGTTAAAAAAAAACAACAAGATAATATGAGTGAGAATCAACAAAAACATATCTTGGGATCTCCAGATGCTGGCATATTAAATGGAGAATGTAAAGTAACTATACTTATTATCTTCAAAGGCATAAAAGATAAAGTTACAAATTTTGGCAGTGTACAGGAATGTTAAAAAAGTGACACAGAGGAATATATATATATATATTTTTCAATGAATTACAAAAAAAATTAAATATTTCAGAAGAATGATGAAATATAGGAATGCCTTGAAATATATAAAAAATGAAACTGTAGAAAAATATTGGAAAATATAGAAGAGAGTGTAAGAATGAGAGAATAATAGAGAATATAATGAGAAGTTGCAACATATATTTAGGTGGGACTGCTAGAAGAAGACTAAACATAGAATAAAGCAGAAGCTACATTTGAAGAGATAATTTTTAACAAGTCTCTAAAATTGATGAGACATTGATTAATAGATACAGAAAGCCCTACAAACCCAGAAGGAAAAATCAAAATACATGCATACCGAGGCATATAACTGTAAACTTGAAGGAAAATCTTTAAAATAGCTAGAAAATAAGAATATTACCAGTAAAGGGGTAATAAATGAAAATGATGACTACCAACACTAACAATGGAAGACAAAAGGCAAGGAATAGCATGAGATATTTACATTGCTATCATAAAGTAATTGGCAAAGCAGAAATCTATACTGAAAAAATGTCCTCCATGATGATGTGAAATAAACACTTTTCCAGACAAGTAAAAATTGAGAAAGTTTGCCAGCAGCAACTAATATTAAAAGATATAAGAAAGGATACTCTTTAGGCAGAAAGAATATAATCCCAAATGGAGGGCTTGAGATTTCAGGATTTATTGAATAACTATAATTTTTAATTTAAATAAATGAATATTCAATGGCTAAAATATTAGTTATGTTATCTTTGGGTTAGAATATTCATAAAGTATTAAAATACATGAAAATTTATTTTATAAGATGGACAAATGAATCTAAAGTCTTTTAAAATACATTATTTGAGAGATTTGGGGAACATGGCCATTGGGTTAGGCAAATAAGGCTTTCCTCTCACTGAAACAACAAAGACAAAGCCAGAGGGTGCTGTGAGAACCTGCTTTGGGACACAGCAAACCAGGACACTGCTTACCAACTCCCAGAAGAGTGAGGGTCAGAAACACAAAGAAGCCAAAACAAATAATTGTGAGTTATTAAACCTTCTGGCTGCTTGGATGGGCTCCCCTCTGCTACCCCTGAGATTTTATGTGAGGATAAAACTCCTGGTGAATTGTATCTAAATGAGAGTAGAGCAGACGTCTACCTCCACCCAAAGGTGCTCTGAATCTTCTAGGAATATACTGGACAGATAAGGAAGCCAGGGATAATCATTGGTTGTTTACATTGGTGACTGGAGGGGGCACACACACCAGGCCCTCAGGGTGGAGACCCAGCTCCCTGCTCCAAATGGGACTGTGAGAGCAGTTTGCCTGTGAGGTAGAGGTGTCTGGGAGGTTGGAGAGTTATTTCTTTGTGGCAAATTTAGCCAGCTGGACCCCCCTGAATATCAGAAGGGACCCTGGTTGACAAATTGGAGAGGGATTGTCTCAGGCAGGTGATCACACCCAGCCACCTAGGTAAAAAGAGAAATAACATCAGTGAGGAGGCAGAGACAAGTAGCGATCAGCACAACTCCAGCTGAATGCAGGGAATCTACCCTACCTGCCTGAGGGAAAAGAGGTGGATAACCTTCTGAAAGGCTAATTAATGCAACAAGACAGAATAGTTCAGTGGAAGAATTCCTGCCTGGCATATATGAGGTTCCTGGTTTGATTTCTGACACTTCCATGAGAAGTGGTTCACCAGGTTATCAGGCATTGAGCTGAAACTGTATGACAGGGAACATATAGACATTTTCTTTGTATTGGCTTTTCTTAGATCTCTCTCTCTCTTTTAAAGGTTCTTTTTCTTTTATATCTCTTATTTTACTCACTACAACCCAGTTCAAAATGTGCAGAGGGCAAGCTGCATGGTGAGTGCTTGAGGAACACCAGCAGACTAAGATCCTTAGGGGTCTAAGAGAGAAGCCTGTTTATTCTGTGTTTATTTTCTTTCATCTGCCTCCTTAAAAAAAAAATTATGTGCACTGTGCTGCTGTCTTGTTTCTTGCTTGTATCCCCTTCCTTTGTTTCTCTGCTCATTTATTTTTCTCTTTTTCTTTCTTTCTTTTGGTTACCGGTTTATTTTACTTACACTATTTCTTTTCACTCCTTCATTTTCATATCTTTTGTTTTCCATTGTTCTTTTGTTCAACCTCTTTTATTTGGTCTCCAATTTATCTTGTTTGTATTTCTCCCTCTCTCCTTTTTTCTCTGTTTACTTTCACTTTTTTTACTTTTTTCTTTCTCTTTTCTCTTTTCTTTTCCCCTCTTCTCACCATTCCAGCCATTTAATTCATGCCATATTTTTTCTCTATTTTTCTTCTTTCATAGTTTCTATTTCACTTTCCAAATCTTATTCCTCTGTGCTTCTTACTCATGTTAATTTTTCAATTTCTTAGGTATTATATGGTTGCTCTCCTACCTCTTACTATTATCATTACTATCATTCTTTTTTTCTTCCTATCTCTTTCTTTGCTCTGGTCCTAATTTTTTTTCTTTCAAAGGAACATAGATTTCTCTTGCAAAAAAATTTTGAGTGGAGGCAAGATCCTTCCTGAGTGAGCTGTTTTGGAAGCCCAAAGAGTAGGAGGCTCCAGGGCATCAATCTAGAGTGAACTGGACAAAGAGATAAATGCCTTAAGGTGCTGCTGGGTTGATTGTTGGTTGCTAGTTTCCTCTTCCTCAATTTCCCCTTTTCTGTGTTTTACAATTTTGTCTACCAATGCTATCTCTTTTTGTTCCTTCATCTTTCTTACCTCCCAATTTCTGTTGTTCTTACATTCCACCTATCTTTGTTTAGTCCTCAATTTTTTGGGTTTTTCTTTCTTTTTTTTTTAAAGATACTTAGATTCCATAAATGTTACACACACACAAAAAGGGATTCCCATATGCCCCACCTCCCACACCTCCCACAACTTCCCACATAAACATCCTTCATTAGTGTGGCACATTAATTGCAATTGATAAATACATCCTGGGGCTTTGCCATTAAGCATGGACCATAGTTCACATTGTAGACCACACTCTCTCCCACACAGTTCGCATGTTATATGATGATATAAAATGGCTTGTATCTGTCATTGCAATGTCACTCAAGACATTTCCCAAGTCCCAAGAAAGCCCCTGTACTACAACTGCTTTTCCCTCTCCCTGTCCCCAGAGCTTCCAGTGGCCACAGCTCCATATTGACATTGTAATTTCTTCCATTGCTTGAATCACAATATGTATATAGTAAAATACAAGTCCACCCCAGTCCATAGTTCTTTCCCCCATCCTGAGGAGTCTGGGATGGTGATGTCCACTCCACCTCCAATTGAGAAAGGGCCCATATCCCATGGGGAAGAAGGATGGGATTATCCTGCCTGAAGCTGCAGACTCCCTCCATTCCCTGGGATGACCACCGTCCATCATCATCTCCCCACCAGCTGTCCTGGGTGAGTCCAAGGAGCTGTAGAGCAGGAGTTGCCGCCCCACCAAGGTTCTTGGTCCAGCTGTCACATGGACAGCCCAAATACTCAAGTCTCCAGACATACACCCAAAAAACTCCAGCATCAAGATAGGTCTTTTTATATGTGAATGGTAGCATTGTTTTATCTGATATACAAGTAGTGAAACATAGCCACCAAACACTGTCAATGGTTTACACTATGGTTTACATTTTAGACCATACACTTTTATAAATTTTGCTGACATTTACCATGTCCTGTGTCCATCACTGTATGGTAATGAAGAACATTTCCACTGACCACTAAATACCCCTGTTTAATCTATTCTACTCCTCCCACCCATCCCCTGAGGCCCATGATGTATTCCTGGCTTGACTCGTTGGATGACAAGATTCATAGTTACATGCCACAAGAGGTCTTGATGCACTGGTTTGTCCTCCCCTATTAGGAACCATCCCTGCTCTTGAGAGACTCCTGCCTGTCTATTTATTCCTGAACAAATCAATCCTTCCAAAGATGGGAGTCCAACCCCTTCCTGCTCATTATGTGGGTCTCCACCCACTGATTCAACACATTATGACAGAATGAACACTCACACAGTCCTTAGTAGCCTGCTCAAGTAGTGCCTTGTCCTGAATGCCCCCTCTAAACAACCTCCTAAACAAGTGACCCTTCCTTGTCATTTTTCCATAAGAGCATTCCAACTTCTGTACTTTCAACCTCATACCCACAAATCCCCAGTGTTCACCTGGTCCCTCTCCCAACCTTTCCCCCAGTATCCTGGACCTTCTGACCTACCCTTCCCAATCTACCCACCTGTCAACACTGCAGTACCCAATCCAATAATATCAATAATCCCCTGTCCTATCCCTTCAATACACAACTACACTCTATCAATTTGCCATAGATTGCATACATATGGGTGATGGCTCATAAACTTATCTTTTTTTTCTATTTCTTGTCAACCAATCTTATAGACAATAGCTCTCTGAGACTGCTCAATATTCTTAATTCATATCAGTGAAGTCATGTACTGTACATGCTTCAATGCCTGGCTTGCTTCACTCAAAGTAAGGTTTTCAGGATTCATCCATATTATCCCATGTGTTAGCACTTTATTTATTTCTATCTCATCTATCCTGTGTTCTCTCATTTATTAACTTTTTAATTTTTATCTTTTCTTTTTCCCTCTTTCCTCATCATTCTGACCTTGTTGTTCATTCTATATATTTTTCTCCATTTGGTTTCCCATTTCATTGTTGGTACTCCTTTTTTTATTCCTATTACTTTACACTGTTTACATGAGTTAAATACTCATTTTCAAAAGGCTTATACAATTCCTCTTCTAACAATTGCTATCATTATTACTATTATGCTTTTACTTTTCTTACCTCTTTCACTTTCTCTGGCCTTATTTTTTTCCTTTAAGTGATCATAGACAAGAGCAAGGAAATAGAATCAGGTGAACAAAGTGTCAAAAAGAAAATGTAAAGAACACACAAAAAACAGTGTATTAGTCAGCCAAAGGGGTGCTGATGCAAAACACTGGAAAACTGTTGGTTTTTATAAAGGTATTTATTTGGTGAAGTCCACAGATACCAAACCATAAAGCAAATGTTTCTTCCCTCACCAAAGTCCATTGCCATGAGTTGGAGCAAGACAGCTGTTGATGTTTGCCAGGGTTCAGGGTTCTTGGGTTCCTCTCTTTCCAGAGCTCCATTTCTCTCTGGGCTCAACTCCTCTGTTTCTTCCACAAGGTCAGCTGTAGACTATGAGGCTCTCTAGGCTTTGCCTTTCTCCTCAAGGCCAGCTGTAAACTCTCAGGTGAATACTCTTTCTTTTCCAGGGGGCTTCTCTCCTTCCTCATGGCCAAGCTCTCTTATTTCCTGGGTCTCCAGCTCAAGACTCCAACATCAGAACTGCTCCAACTCCTTTCTTTGCCATGCCTTTTATATTTGATTGCCACCCCACCAAGGGGTGGGGCTCAAGACCTTACTGATATGGCCAAGTTAATTCCCTAATCATAACTTAGTCATGCCCACATTAGCAAACAAATTTACAAGCATGATCCAATATCTGTTTTTGGAATTCATGATTACATCAAACTGCCAAACTGCTGCCCTCCACCCTCTGAATTCCAAAAATACATTACAACATTCCAAAAACCTTAAATCAGTAAGAATGCAAGTACAAAATCATATCATAATCAGTTTAAGGAAATATAGTTTTTCTTCAGGAAAAATCCCATTTGCTGTAGGCTTCTGAAACATACAAAACCATTTAACTGCATCCAATATACAAATGGAAAGACAAAGAATATATATTTTCATTACCATAAGGAGAAATTGGGAGGTTAAACATGAGTCCTGGGTCCTCTACAGTTCAGTGAACCCGCAGGGCATCCTCCATTCTATTTCAAAGTCACTGCATCCAATATACAAATGGAAAGACAAAGAATATATATTTTCATTACCATAAGGAGAAATTGGGAGGTTAAACATGAGTCCTGGGTCCTCTACAGTTCAGTGAACCCACAGGGCATCCTCCATTCTATTTCAAGGTATGAGAGTCATGATTAAGATGATGGTTTCTTCTTCTTTGATCCACATGTTAATGCAACCTTTCCACATGCTTGCCTAAGGGCCATTTTCTTGGTTCCACCGGCATCAAGTATCTGAGTGTTGACCAATTTCCAGACCTCACCCTCCAAGAATGTTTGGGTGATTTCCACACCTTATGCAATCATTGGGTTAGAGTATTAGCCCCCTAGTACAATAAAGTGAAGACAACATTCCCCCTAACTTTTGACATACAGGCTCAACCATAACAGAACAATGAGTTGACCACCTGGCCTTCCCTAACCTTTGGCATACAGAATCAACCATAAAAGAGCAATGAATTGATCACCTGGCCTTCCCTAACCTTTGGCATATAGGCTCAACCTTCTCAGAGTAATGAGTTGACTACCTGGCCTACTGTAAGCCATGGGGGACAGAAGGACCCCTCTCAGACCTATGGGATGCTGACCTTACCTGCCCTAATCATTGAGGAATGTGCTCCACCTTCCCTGTAGCCTGGGGTGGCAAAAATCTCCCAGAACATTGGGTGGGAACATCCACTCTCTTCAACTGCTGGGGCAAACTCACCCTCTCTGTACACATGGGCAGGACTCCTATCTTGTCCCAAGGTTATGTCTTAATTCCAAATCTCAACTTCCAAAGTTTTCTTCTTAAAGCTGTTTCTCCTTCAATCTTTCCTTTCCATGTCCTCTTTTGTTCAAGCTGACAGTGGTTTTTTTCATACTGCTCTCTCAAATCTTTGTTGGTTTAGCATGCAGGAAGCAGGAATCCAAGCCATCAGACAGTAAGATTTTCCACAACTTTTTCCTACATAACTGCATTTTCAATCCTGATTTTCAAGTTGCAAGTTTAATTAAGTCTTCAAATGGGGCACCATTGTCTGGTTATAATTATATAAAACTGCCAAACTGCTACAAACAGCAATTAAATAAACTTGAGAGAAAAGAGAGAAGCCAATCAACTGAATAAACCCATCAAGATAAAAATATGACCAGATAGCAACAAAAAAATACAAACCATACTATGAAAGAGGAAGATATGGCCCAGTTCAATGAAAAAACTAAAAACCAGGAAGAGATGCAGAACATTGAACAACAACCAAAGATATCCAAATAAATATCATGGACCAACTTAATGAAGTGAAGGAAGAGATTAAGGGTATTAAGAAGACACTGGTAGAACATACTGAAGAAATTGTAAACATACAAGAAAAGATAACAGATAGGATGGTGATGAATAGCAAAATCCAAGAAATCAAGAAGACACTGGAAGCACACAAAGCAGATTTGAACAGGCAGAGGAAAGAATTAACAATGTGGATGACAGTACATCTGAAATCAAACAGATAGTAGAACAAATAGACAAAAAGATAGGGAAAAAAGCAGAAGGCATTAAAGATTTGAATGACAACACAAAACACACAAACATATGCATCATAGGCTTCCCAGAGGGAAAATACAAGGGAAAGATGAAAGAAGGAGTGTTGGAGGAAAAAACATCTAAAAATTTCCCAAACTTTTTGTGGGAAAGGGATGTACATGTCCAGGAAGAGCAGTGCACCCTAAACAGTATAAATCCCAACAGTAGTATTAAAAGACATATACTTATCAAACTGTCCAATACTCAAGACAAAGAGAAAATACTGAAGTCATCAAGAGAAAAGAGAGCTATCACATACAAGGGAAGCTCAATAACATTAAGTGCTGATTTCTCATATGAAACCATGGATGCAAGAATCACTGGTATGACATAGTTAAGCTACTAAAAGAAAAAATTTCCAGCCACAAATTCTCTATCCATCAAAGCTCACATTTAAAAATGATGGAGAATTCATAATAATCACAGATTAACAGAAATTAAGAGAGTATGCCAATAGAAAACTGCCCTTCAAGAAATAATAAAGGGAGTTCTGCAGGTTGAAAGGAAAAAAACAGGAGAGAGAGAATTGGAGGAAATGGTAAGAACAACTAAAAAGACAAAAAGAGAAAAAAAAATATGACATCATAAAACCAAAGAAAATATGGCTAATGTAGCTAATTCTTTGAGAGTAATAACTTGAATGCTAATGGATTAAATTCTCCAGTCAAGAGAAACAGATTGGCAGAATGGATAAGGAAATATGACCCATCTATATGTTGTCCACAAGAAACCCATCTTAGACCCCACAATTCACGTAGGCTGAAAGTGAATAGCTGGAAAACAATTTTACAAGCAAACAAGAGCCAAAAAGGGCAGGAGTGTTGGAGCTGGGTCTGTGAAAGTGGTGCTGTGGATGAGAAAGAAAGAAACAAAGAGAAGAAATAACTGGGATCAGGGGACTCTCCATCTAATATAGAGAAGAGCCCAGCCACACCATAGACTGTGGCTTTTATTTGTTTTTTGACCAATCAAACTACATATGCACTTATCTCCTACATTCCAGGGTGTCTCCTACATTCCAAAGTGATCTGCTTACTGTCAGTAGTCATGGCCTTTTATTGAAACTCCATCATTTCCCATTTTTTTATTAATTAAATTTTTTCAGTGAAGACTATAGGAACAATTATATAAGCTGATACAAGGTGACCTCCTGTTACACTTGTCTTCTTCCATAGGGTCTTGTGACTGTGCCTGTCTTAGGTTGTTCTCCTCTGAGAATCTTACCCATCATTGGCCACCAGTCAAGCCTTTGAGCTCTTACATGGAAGGCAATTTCATTAATATTTATACTTCTTCAGGTTCCTTAAGTGAATATTTTTGTGCAGATAATTAGTATTAAGATCAAGGGGTTATTAGTATACTACTTTCTATTAAATAATGCAAAATTAGTTTTTCATGGCCAAGATTCTCAACATAAATGCATTTATCTGATCTAATTATTCATTTTTTCTATGAATATATGTCATTACTCTACCCTTGACAATACAAACAATTAAATGCAAATAACAGTAATTTCTAATGCAATCCAAAATGATATCTGAACTGTTTTTTGTTTCCACCAGTGAAATGGATTGATAGTATTTAAATTTTCAGACAATTCATTCCAAAATTCTGCACCAGGGGTTTCTTTCAATTCATTTTGAGACATGCTCAATGCCTTCTTTTGCAATTCTAAAATATCTAAAGAAATATCATGCTTATATGCAATCAAATGATTTTTCACTTCTTCCCATTCATGTTCATTATTATAAGCCAAAGGAGTAATACAAAAAGAACTTTCATTTCAATCACATTTAAGAGCTCTTAACAAGTTTAAATTTTAAATTTGATTACCCAAATGTATAATAGTTGTTTCAAGACCATTCATACAATTATTCAGTTCCATATCAATGTGAGACTGGCTATGCCAGATCTCACTTGCATTTTTATGCCTGTACTTAATATACTGTCATATCTGGATTCCTTGATGCAGGGCTGTGCCAGTGATGGCTGCAGTGGTTATGGTGTCAATCAGTCCCAAAATTCCTGCTATTTAAAGTCCAACCGGTCTTTTAGTTATTTTTAAATAATGGTCAAGGAAATGTCACAGCAACTGGGATTCTGGAGACTGATGCCAATGTCTGATAATCCAAACCAGTAACCATACTCCTTTTCTTCTTGTTATAAAACAATTTTGATTGTCCTGCAAATATGAATTCTTAAGACATGTAAAAAAAGAGCAACTGGAGTGACGAATGTTCTTTTCACCAAAAGTTACTTTTCTAATGATAAAAACTATAGGATCTTGTACATATACTGTAAGAAATTGAGTTGATTATCTTTTTGAAATATTAATATTAGTTTTACTGCCTTGCCATTCAAAAATTGGTCCAGTTCCCAAAAATAATTTCCACAAATAACTTTGAGATTTGTTAAGTTTAGTGTCCCATGGTTGTGGGATATATTTTCCTTGATTTTTCCAAATTATTGAGCTGTTAGTAAGTGCTGTATTACCAAAATTCCAGAAATAAGGATTACTGTCATTAGTAATTATGGTTGAATTATTAAGAGCCAAGATATGGTTGTGTTTTTAACAGGGTTCAGTATCCCTATAAGGGCCCGATCCTTTACAATTCCATAGATATCATTAAACAAAAAAACCTCTGTAAGCCTATGACATATATGTCATTTGTCATTAAGTAGTCTGTTGTGAGAGGGACATGGAAGATTTACCATATTTTCTGGTTTATATGGTAAAGAAGGGAAAATGAGAACACAAATTCAAGTTTGATTTTTCCTTGTTAAAACTACACTGTGATTTTTAGGTTGCATGCATACAGAACCATATCCAATACAAAGAGGGTGGTCTGTAAAAGGTAAAATTAAATTTTCTATAAATTTTTCTTCTTCTTCTGGCTTTAAGGGTAGTCATATATCTATAGGTCCTAGAAAATGGTGAGATTGATTAAGATAAATTGGGTAAGACTCATCATTCCAAGTTAAGTGCTCTAGAAGAGGTGGGTTGGTTATATATGCCCGATAAGTGTAATTATGATGAGGTATCTTAACTTGACCTAATAGTTTACCTATAATTAATCCAATGTGAAACCACCATGTCCATGGTTTAATTTTGGCAGCATCTTCAACTCTAGACTTGACTCTTCTAGAGGAGATCCACTGCTGTTCTGCTGTTTCTGGAATGATAAAAGCAAAATCTCGTCCCCAAAATTTTACCTCTCCTTTTTCCCATTTATTGGTTGTTTCCTTTTTCATTTTCATTCTTTTTACTAACCTCCCATTGTATTTCTGCTGCTGTAGTATTAGAAATTTTTGTCTATTAAGAAAATTTAAGGTAAGCAATGCTTTAGGTTGTTTGTCTTTAGCAGATTCTCCTTCATCTCCAACTTTTTGTTTTAGCAAAATTAATTTTATTATTTATAAACTGGTTTAAACTGTTATATTCCAATCTTTTATAATATGTATACATACATACACATGCTTACCAAACCATGAGATACACTGATGCATTTGGCTTATTGGTTAGAGTTCTTGATAGATACAAGATAAATGTCAATATGTATATTTAGTTTAATAAGCCTATACTGACAATTAGAGAGAGAAACATGAATAGCATAATCAATCAAAAGACCAAGTTATTATTGAATAAAGCTACAGAATGGCAGACAAATAGGGGAGTTTTATATATATATATACTTACCAATATTTAGCTTTTAGCTGGGAAGTGTTGAATTAGCAACTGATACTAGAGTTTTGGTTGACTGTGTTTAGGATTAATGAATTTGATACTATAGATGGCAATTTGTGAGTGTTTTGCTAATTCCCGAGGAAGGGGCCAGCCTCCCCAGGAAGGAACCCAACACTCCTTGGGCAGTATATTTTAAGGTTTATGCATCAGTCCCTGGGAAAGTGGCCAGCTCCTGCAGGGAGCAATACAACACCTTTTGAAATATACTTTATCTTTTTAAATTTGTTACAAAACATCCTTGATGCACTTACTATTTTAATTTCCATTTATTATTATTATTATATATAGCAGAGGTGGAGTAAATCAGATAAACTTAAGTTAAAGCATCTGCCTTTGGATTTTTAGGCAGAGAGGAAGTTTTAAAACACATATTATTATATTTTAAAATAATTAATATTGTGATTAATAACATTATAATTTTGTTTAATATTACACTGAAACATTATTAAATTTTTAACAATTTTATACACATTTAAATTATTTATATGACCTTTTTCTTCATATAACTTTAATTGTTATAAAATCAGAAAATTTCCTTTAATTTTACAACAGTTTTAAATACTTCATTCAACTTATCATATATCACACGAACTTAACTATTTTTAGTATTTTATCTTTTTCTAGGTAACAGACCAAATTATTTGTAGCAGTTTGAAATAAAAAGCTTCCTTTTGAGAAAGCAAGTTTAAACATTATGTTCTTTTAAGAGTGATAAAACTTGTTTCCTCAAGGAAACGTTAAGGTTAAGGTGTAAGAAGCCACTTTGATTAAAACACTTTCTTTTTTGTATACTGATTATTTAGGAGAAAAACTCTGTGTAAACTTTTATTAAAACAGATTAATGATGAGAAATTTTGAAAAAGAATAAAACTTTAATTTGCTTTAATAACTTAATCATTTTATCTTATGATAAAATTACTTTTTCTTTAATAATAAAAGCACATTCTATATACCTTCTCTACTTAAGTTACCACAAAGATTTTAGAAATTGTTTCTAAGCAAACTTCTGACAACATACAATTACCATCAACATTAAACAAACTAGTTAGAATAATGATTTAGTTTGTTTATATCTATTTTTATTATTTTAAATTAATACCCATATTTATTTATTAATATAAGCACTTATTTAATGTTGGCCATTTGAATAGAGCTCTTTTAATAATTTTTATTCATCAATTTAATATTACCATCTGGAGGTATCAAAATATACACTGACACTGAACAAACAGACAAACACAAAACAGGTTACAACACATCAATAGAAACATACATCTTTGATTTTACTGCTTTTGAGAATTTTTTGGAAACTGTATTGCTAAATTTTCTTACTTTTCCAGTGGTTTAATTTTATTAGCCTCTATCATCCCACAGCCTTATCATTATGTAAGCAGTAGGAGGTTTACAAAGTTGCTGCTGGAACTGAAGGGTTAACATCCACAACTGGAGTTGAAGAGCTATTAATAGCTTGAAAAGTGCCTTGGGATCCCTTCCTGGTTGCCACAGTAATGCAAGCCTCTGTAGGAGGCTCTGGGTGGTCACTTTCAGAATATTCATAGTCATTCAGACGTAATTTGGCCTTAAGCTGATCAGAGACAGAATCTTCTGGCTCCAAAGAGGCTTAAGAGCCTGAGTAATAAGATGTTTATCTGTCTCAGAAATGTGAGGAATATTCAAATAAACTCCTTATTGGTATAATAAGTCTCTTCCCCATAAATTAAGTCCTACATCCACAACATAAGGTTGCAGAGCAGCCTCTTGTCCTTCCAGACCTTCTACTTTAAATATCTGAGTATTCTGGCAAACATCTGTCATTGTGCCAATGCCAGTGAAAACTGTAGGCACCTTTTGTAAAGTCCAGGCTTGTGGCCAATATCGTTTATCAGTGATAGAGACATCAGCCCCGGTATCCACTAATCCTAAAAATATATTTCCATTTATTTTTATGGTAAGTTCAGGCCTTTCATCTCCAATTACTGTTTGCCAATAAATTTTACGCCCAGTGGAACCAAATTCCTCTGCACATTTTATAGGTTTATGATACAGTAACAAAAGAAGTTGAGCTATGCTATCTACTGATTCAATTTGATAGGGAGTTAAAAATTTGTACTAATAAACAAATTTCTCCATCAAAATTGGAGTCAATGATCCCAGTTTGTATTAAAACATCTTGGGTGGTAAGACTGCTATGGCCAATAATGAAACCTACATTGTTTTCTGGGATAAGCCCTTTAATTCCTGTCCTTATTTTTTGTATATCCAGTGAAGGCATAAAAAGCTTAGTTTCAGCTGAGGGAAGATTGACAGTTGCACTGCTTTTGGAAACTGCCTTAAGTTCTGTTATAGGCCAGAGTGAACTGCTCCATTACTGACTGGGAAGATTTGAGCTAAGTTGGGAAATGTGCTCATATTGCTTGTCTGAAGGCCTTGAGCGAGGCCCACTTCGAATTTTCCCAACTTATTAATGAGACTGCCTTTTTTATGATATCTAGAATGGCATTCCTTGGCCCAGAGTAACCCCTTCTGGCATATAGGACATACACGAGTTGGTATTGATCTAATATTGCTGCTAGATGTAGCTCTCACACCCATTTTGGCTTGGCAATCCCTTTTCATAAGACCTGGTTTTCCACATTTAAAGCAATTTAAATTGTTAATCATAGGACTATGTCCCTTTATAGCTGTTGCAAGAAGGGTCATGTTATATGTATTAGACCCAATGTCTTGGCATGCCCTTATATAATCCTGTAAAGTACCTCCATTTGCCTTTATCAGATGTAAAGCCTTTTTACACTCACTATTAGCATTATCGAAAGCCAACATCAGAATAAGCATTTCTTTAAGATCAGGCTGAGTTACTGTCTTCTTGACTACATCTACCAGCCTCACTACAAATTCAACATAGGCTTCAGGATTTCCTTGAACAACTTTTGAAAATGATTGCACAGCCTGTCCAGGGGTGGGGATTCATTGCCAGGCAGCTAGGCAGCACAATAGAACTTGTACAATGGCAATATCATCATATTGAGCTTGGCAAGGAAACCCAGTCCATTGACCTATTCCTAATATTTGTTTAGCGGTAATAGGCACTGGTGGATTTTGCTGTTGATTTTGTTGTGCTACAATATTAGCTTCATCAGCCCACCAAGTTTTAAATTGTAAAAATTCTGCTGAATTAAGAACAGCTCAAGCTAACAAATTCCAGTTCCAGGATATTAATCTATCTGCTTGTGCCAGTCCTTGCACCAATCCTTGAGTATAAGGAGAATTAACACCATATCGAGTGCATGCTTGTTTCAATTCTTTGAGAGTTTTAAAAGGAATAGGGCGATGCTCATATTGTATATCCCATTGGGGATTGTCAGCATCTACTGGAATTTCAGTTATTGTTACTGGAAATGTAGAAAAAAGTAGCATAGCCTCTGAATCTCCTTCTCTACTTCCTTGTGCTATACTTTTCATAATTGAAGAGAATGGTGTGGGCACAAAAACAGAAACATTTGGAGGGTCATCAAATGTTTTAAAAAATGGATCAGTAGATACCTTAGGAGGCACAGACGTTGATTCAAAAGAGAATAAATCATCTTTTGGGCCAGATGGCATAGCAATCACTGGAAAAGTTCCATAAACTCCCTTTTTCTTTTCTTCTCTTTTATTAGACATGAGTTTATCTGTTTTTGCCTTTTCATTAATTTTTTCATATAGATTTTCATTAAAATCACCATTAGCTTGATCTGCTATTGGTCCAGCAATAGCAGTATCCTGTTTAATATCTTCATTTTCATCTGATTGTAAAGTTTCAAGAGCAACAGAAGTAAGACTACACAAAGACCATAAATGAAGGGAAATTATTCTTCCCTTTTGATAAGCCCTTTTTAAAGCTTTTTTCACTAACTTCCATTGTTTCAGGTTTGAAATATCCTGCCCTTGCAGCTGAAACCAATAACAATGTTTCTGTAAAAGAGAAAAATATTCCTCAAAAGCTGAGGATATAATAGTTACACTGGTGCATTTTAATAAAGTTTTTAACACTCTAGAGTATTCTACATAGTTCAACTGCTGATTACCCATTACCCTGAAGATTCCAAGGATGAAGCTAACCTTTTCTGCTTTTTTTTTCTTTAAAACTGCTTTCAGGAGCTCCTTGGTCTGTGCACTGACTGAAAGAAAAGTTTCATTTTCAGAGCCCCAAGTTGGGCACCCTATGTTGCCATTCAGGAACTGGGTCCATGAAAATGGTCCCACGGATGAGAAAGAAAGAATCAAAGAAAAGAAATTACTGGGATCAGGGTACTCTCAGATGATCTGGAGAGAAGAGCCCAGCCACACCATAGACTGTGGCTTTTATTTGTTTTTTGACCAATCAAAATACATATGCACATATCCAAAGGCAATAGATACATGACAGTTTACATTTTACTAAAACCAGCAAGTCTTGAAGGGTTTACACTCCTGCACATAGCAGATGTTGTAAATCTTATCTGACATACAAAATACTCAATAGAACCTCAGGATGGTTCCCCACCCAGCTACTATTAGATCCTATCTCATTATCTTGAGACTAGGCTCTTATGTCCTACATTCCAGGGTGTCTCCTACATTCCAAAGTGATCTGCTTACTGTCAGTAGTCATGGCCTTTGATTGAAACTCCATCACTGGAGCACCTATATTAATATCAGAAAAAAATAAACTTTAAATGCAAAACTATTGTAAGAAACAAAGATCGACACTATATATTTTTAAAAGGGGTAATCTCTCAAGAAGAGAGAACAATCATAATCATTTATGCACCTAATCAGGGTGCCTTAAAATACATGAGGCAAACTCTGGAAAAACTAAGTGGAGAAATAAATGCCTCTACAATTATAGTGGAGGACCTTAATACACCATTATTACCATTAGACAGAACATTTAGACAGAGAATCAATAAAGAAACAAAGATTCTGAACAATGCATTAGAGGACCTGGACCTCATAGACATTTACAGAACACTACACCCAAATACAGCAGGATTTACATTCTACATGAGTACACATGGATCATACTCCAATATAGACCACATACTAGGCCATAGAACAACTGTCAACAAATTCAGAAAGATTGAGATTATACACAGTAATTTCTCTGACAACAATGGAATGAAATTGGAAATCATTAAGGGCCAGAGAAACAGATTAGGCACAAAGATATGGAAGTTAAACAACACATTCTTAGACAAACAGTGGGTCAAGGAGGAAATCTCAAAAGAAATCAGTAACTACCTTGAAACAAATGAAAATGACAGCACCACATATCAAACCTTATGGGATACAGCAAAAGTGATACTGAGAGTGAAATTCATAGCCATAAATGCATATATCGAAAAAGAAGAAACAACTAATTTCAAAGACCTAACTGCATACCTGGAAGAATTAGAAAAACAACAATCTATCTCCAAAGGAAGTCGAATGATGGAAATAACAAATATTAGAACATAACTAAATGAAATAGAAAATAAGAAAGAACTAGAAAATATAAAACCAAAACTAGTTCTCTGAGATCAATAAAATTGACAAACCCTTAGCAAGGCTAGCAAAGAAAAATA
The DNA here is from genome assembly GCA_026826555.1 of Tolypeutes matacus. Taxonomy (NCBI): domain Eukaryota; kingdom Metazoa; phylum Chordata; class Mammalia; order Cingulata; family Chlamyphoridae; genus Tolypeutes; species Tolypeutes matacus. Next base: position 4,020,257 of record JAKSZT010050948.1, read on the forward strand.
GAGACTATGCAAATACACACATAAGAAATGAGGAAGGTGATATCACCACTGATCCTACAGAAATAAACCATATCATAAGAGGATAATATGAAAAATTATATTCCAACAAGATGGGTAATTTAGAGGAAATGGACAAATTCCTAGAAACTCAAAATTAGCCTACATTGATGAAATAAGAAATTGATGAACTCAACAGACAAATTACAAGTAACTAGATAGAATCAGTCATAAAAAACCTCCCAAATAAGATGAGCCCAGGACCAGACAGCTTCACAGGTGAATTCTACCACACTCAAGAAAGAACTTACACCAATCCTACTTAAACTCTTCCAAAAAATAGAAGTAGAAGGAACATTGCCCAACTCATTCTATGATGTCAACATTACCCTAATACAAAAGCAAACCAAAGATGCCACAAGAAAGCATTATTACAAACCAATATCTCTAATGAAACTAGGTGCTAAAATCCTCGACAAAATACTTGCTAATCATATTCAACAACACATCAAATGAATTATACACTACATGAGTAATTCATGTAAACAATGTGGGTTTCATCCCAGGTATGAAAGGATGGTTCAACTTAAAAAAATCAATGTAATACTGCACATAAAATGATTGAAAGAAAGAAATCACACAATAATCTCTATATATGCAGAAAAAGCATTCGACAAAATACAGCACCCTTTCCTGATTAAAAAAAGTAGTGCAAAACATAGGATTTGTGAGTTCTGATATAGATCCTTGCATATACAGTCATCTGATATTCAACAAGGCCACGAAGCCCACTCAACAGGGAAGGAATGGCCTCTTCATCAAATGGTGCTTGGAGAAGTAGATATCCATGTCCAAAAGAATGAGAGAGGAACACCACCTCACACCTTATACAAAAATCAACTCAAGATCGATCAAAGATCTAAATATAAGAGCCAGGACTATAAAGATCTTGGAAGATAATATAGGGAATCACCTTCAGGAACTTGTAGTAGGAAATGGCTTCCTGAACTTCACATCCAAAGCACAAGCAGCAAAAGAAAAAATAGTTAAATGGGACCTCCTCAAAATTGAAAACTTTCACAACTCAAAGGACGTTATCAAGATTATAAAAAGGTAACCTACACAATGGAGAAAATATTTGGCATCCATCTATCTGATAGGAACCTAATAATCAGCCTATATAATAAATTCTTCACCTCGAAAATAAAAAGTCAAACAACATATTTAAAGAAAATGTGCAAGTGACTTGAAAAGACACTTCTCCAAGGAAGAAATACAAATGGCTAAAAAGCATATGAAAGATGCTCAGCATCACTAGCTATTAGGGAAATGCAAATCAAAACTACAGTTATATACCATCTTACACTCATTAGAATGGTGGCTATTAAAAAGAGAGTGGACTTCAAGTGTTGGAGAAGATGTAGAGAAATGGGAACTTCACCCATTGGTAGGGGGAATGTAGAATGGTCAAGCCTTTGTGTAGGACAGTTTGGCGGTTCCTCAAAAAGCTAACTATAGATCTTCCATATGATCCAGCAATTCCACTACTTGGTATATACCCAGAAGAATTGAAATCAAAGACACAAACAGATATATACGCAACCAATGTTTGTAGCGGCATTATTCACTATTGTGAAAAGTTGGAATCAACCCAAATGCCCATCAACAGATGAATGAATAAACAAAATGTAGTTAATACATACAATGGAATATTACTCAGCTGTAAGAAGGAATGCATTTCTAACACACAGGGTAACATGGATGAATCTTGATCACCTTAGGTTGAGTGAAGCAAGCCAGACATTGAAGGATGAATATTACATGACCTCACTGATATAAATTAAGCAAATTGAGCAGACTTAGAGAGATATTGCCTTGAAGATATGTTTACAGGAAATTGAACGTGAGAAGAAGGTACTGAGCCAATACTCATAAGGATGTAATCTATGATAAGGTGATACTGTGTAATTGTGCATTGAAGGGATAAGACAGGATGGTAGTGATATTATTGGGAGGGGTTGTGCAGGTTTGACAGGTGTGTAGATTGGGGAAGGTGGGTGGGATGGTCCAAGGAACTGGAGGGGTTGTGTTGGTTGAGGGACCAGGTGAACACAGGATTGGTCGGTATGTGGTTGAAAGTACAAAGTTGGGAATGTTCTTATGTCAATATGACAAGGAAGGGTTACTGGTTTAAGGTGCTGGATGGGGGGCATTTGGAAAAAGGCACTCCTGGAGAAGGCTCCTAAGGACTGTGTAAGTGATCATTTTGTCATAATGTGTTGTATCAGTGGGTGGAGACAGATATAATGAGAGGGAAGGAGTTGGACTTCCATTCTGGGGAAGAACAATATATTTACAGAGAGAGGGGTGGGAGTCTCTCAAGAATATGGGCGGTTCCTAATTGGGAGGACCAACCAGTGTGGCAAGAACTCAGTGTTGTTGCAAGTAACTATGAATTTTGTCACCCAAGTATTGATGCTGGGGTTTTGCCATAGACCCTGAGAGCAGGAGGAGGGAGGAATAGAATAGATGGAACAGGGTGCATTTAGTGTGCAATGGAAATGTTCTACATGATCTTGCAATGATGGGCACAGGCCATGTTAAATACCATCAAAATTTATAAAAATGTATGATCTAAAATGTGAACCATAATGTAAACCACATTGATCAAGATTAGTAGATTTGTTTCACTATTTGTATATCCATTGTAACAAAGGTACCATGCACATATAAAAAGGTATTAATATGGGAAGGGTTGAAAAGGGGGAAGATGTTGGGTATACAGGAGTCCCCTATTTTCTGTATGTGACTTTACTGTGACCTAATACTTCTTTGAAAACAAAATTTAAAAAGCAAGGCACTGGGGTGTAAATGGAAGAAAATGTAACTGTACATAGAGGACATGAGAGATTGCAGTGATGAAAGGCAAAATATTGAAAAAAAATTTAAAATATTTTCATTATTTTTAATATCCTAATGTTTTAATTTTATTATTAGTTTTTTTTAATTTTTATGTATTTTATTTCTTATATTTAAACTTATGATTATTATTTCATTTTCCTAAGAATGTATTTGGATGTTTTATTGGCTTCTTTTTTGAAGAAGCTTTGGATCACAGAAGAGTTACAACTGGGGCAGGGGTGGATCATTGGTGTGGGTTTTCTGTGATAAGGGATATATGGGAGGAACTTCACCTGTGCATACATCTAAGGTGTATAAATATGTTCAAATGTTCATGAGGTATTTTCACAGTGGGTGGAGAATCACACAATAAATGAGAGAATATTGAATTCCCATCCTGGAGAGTTCTGCCACATTCTTTAATGGAGCAGCAACACTCCCCCAAGTGCATGGAAAATGACTGGTGAAGGAGGATGATCCATTGATGGACCCTTGATATTGATGACTATGCTTATGAGTGTTTGCTCTTGAAATTGAAACTTAGCCAAGTGTTGTGGGGTGCCTAAGAGTTGCTTCCTGAGGGCCTCCCTATTGCTCAAATGTGGTCCCTCTCTGAGCCACACTCAGCATATAAATGCATTACCTCCTCCCATCATGGGACATGACTCCTGGGGATGAGCCTCTGTAGCACTGAGGGATTGCTCCCAGGCACCAAATAGCCATGCAAATGGAAAAGACCTCAAATGAAAGAGGGAAATGGTAAAGAGAAATGAGTTTATATGGCTAAGAGATTTGTAAGTGAGTTGGGAGATCATCCCAGAGGTAATGCTTATGCACATATTAGCAGGATCTCATCGATGGACAAAGTGGATATACCCCAAATAGTGGGGCTCTTGAGGGCTCTGGAGACACCCAGATCCTATGGTCAGGGCAGATAGCTCCAGAATTTGGTTCCTTGCTAATGGGCCCTACTTTTGGTGTTTGTGCTCCTTAGAGTTTCAGAGTTGGACACAGTTATGGATTCCCTAAACATGGCTCATGTGTCCCTTCTATTTAAACCTATACTTGGTGTTGGAGTTGGTTTAGGTGTACATCCAAGAGACTGGAATCTTTGGGCTGTCTATGTGCCACCTGGGTCCTGAGCCTTGGTGAAGTTGCAACACCTACTCTCCAGTGCATTGGACTCACTGAGGACAACTAACAAGGAGGTAAGAAATGACAACCAACATACCAAGAAACTGAGACAGCCTTCTACTGCAAACAAGAGAGTCCCATCCATAGGCAGTATGTGATCAAAGCCCCTTCTCAATTAGAGGTAGAGTAAACATCACCAACCCAGAATCCCCAGGATTGGGGAATGAACTATGGACTAGAGTGGACTTACTGGAATTCTACTATAAACATATTGTGATTCTAGCAATTGAATAAATCACAACATTGATGTGGAAGCAGTGGCCACTGGAGACTTTGAAAGCAGGGAGATGGAAAAACAGTTGTAATACAGCGTCTTTCTCAGGACTTGGGACTCATCCTGTATGACATTGCAATCACAGATATGTGTTATTTTATATCTCTCCATTACATGCAGAACTGTGGAGGAGAGGGTGTAGAATACAAGGTGAACTATAGTCCATACTCAGTGGCAATCCCCAGGATGTGTTTATCAATTGCAATGAATATGCCACACTAATGAAGGATGTTTATGTGGGAGGGTGTGGGGAGGGGGGTACATGGGAATCCCTATATTTTTTGTGTAACATTTACATAATCTAAGTATCTTTTTAAATCTTTTTTAAAATTATAAAAAATATATTTTGCATGTTAAAAAATAAAATAAGATACATTATTTGTTAAGTCAATAAAGAATAACATCAGATTTGATAAGGCAAGAAAAAATTTGTAATTTTTAAGTTAATATCTGTATTAGTCAGCCAAAGGGGCATCGATGCAAAACACCAGAAATCCATTGGCTTCCATAAAGTGTACTCATTTGGGGTTGAAACTCACAGCTACTGGGCCACAAAGCATAAGTTACTTCCCTCTCCAAAGTCGATTGTCATGTGCTGGATCTAGATGCCTGCTGACATAAGCCAGGACTCAGGCCTCCTGGGTTCCTCTCCTCCCAGGGCTCACCTCTCCACAGGATCAGCTGCTCTGCCCTCTCCACAAGGTTATCTGTAGACTATGAGACACTCTAGGCTCTGCCTTTCTCCAAAAGGCCAACTGTGAGTTAAAACAATCATGCATACCATACATGACTCCCATACATCACTATCACCAACACCTTATATTACTGTGACACATTTCTTACAAATGCTGAAAGAGCATCATAATAATACTGCTACTGCTATCTATAGTTCATACTCATTTTTGGTGTATTTTTTTCCACAAACCATCCTATTATTATCACCATGTATTAGAATTGTATATTTGTTACAGTTCATGATAGATCATTCTCATATTTGTACTGTTAACCACAGTCTGTTATTCACCATGAGTGTCACTGTGTTATATGGTCCTCTGCCTTGTTCAGTCCATCCAAAGTGTACACTCAGTGGCTCTCAGTTTAATCACAGAGTTGGGCTGTCATCAGATCTGGAAACAGAGCATTTTAAAATTTGTACACAAAGAATAACATTATTTATGATAAGTGGCAGAAGTACAATGTCACAGACTTGAGGACTTTTTTTGTAACTCTCAGCAATTGATAGAATAGGCAGAGAAAATATAATGAAGTTATTGACTATTTGATCACTGTGAATAATCAATTTAACCTAATGCCCAACATACAGAACAGGAAAGTACACAATTTTCCATGCATTTAGTGTGGCAAGAAGGAGAATACTACAGTCTTCCTGTCATAGGTGGTGATAAGCAGGGAAGGAAGGTGGAGGCAAACAGAAGGGGGCAGATGTGGACTTGTTCTGATGATGTGGCACAGAGTATGCTGATGGGTTGAATGTGGGGTGGAGGGAAACCTAGAAGTCAAGAAAGGTGACAAATAAGTTACCAGAACCCCTGCCAGGTGGAGTTCTGGAACATGGAGCCAGAGGAGGAGCAGGTTCCTGGGAGCAGCCCACAGTTTCATGTTGGCATGTTAGATATCCACATGGAGGCATCATAAATCAGTGGTGTGTCTATCAGGACCATGCTGAAAGAAATGGGGTATATAGATAAGTGCAGAACTACATGGCAATATAGATGGTGTTTAAAGCCAAGGTGCTCCAGTAAAGGAACATGGTCCTGAAGAAGGAAAGGTGTCCAAGGACTGAGCCTTGAGGAAAAAATTAAGCTGAGAGGCTTTGGAGAATCAGAGAACCCAGGAGAGAGGCAGAGTGGAAAGGGCAGTGATGTCAGATGAATAACAAAGAAACAGGAGAATGTAGTGAACCAGAAACTAACTGATTTCAAGGAGGTGAGAATGACTGTGTGTCAAATGTAGCTGATGGTATAAATTAGAAGAGGAAAATGTGGGGATAATGGAAATGTAAAGTTGGATCATGGTAAGGGTTACATAACTTTGCATTTACAAACAATGTATATTTAATTTTATGAATTTTATATCATATCAATAATACCTCAATAGTTGTTTAAAAATATTTACATACACCTGCTATGTGATGAAGCTTTTCTACTGCTATGTAGTCACCCATAAATGAAAATAAATGTTTATAAAAAGGACTTGTACATGGAAATTCATGTCGGTATTCTTAAGGCTCCAAATTTGAAGTAACAGAAAAATCCACCATGAAAATAGATAAACATTTAATAACATATTTGATGCCAAAGAACTCAATGATAAAAGCAGAGAGAAGTGTTGATTCACACAGCAGCAATAACAAATTTCAAAATATTATTTTGAGCTAAGGACACATGCACCAAAGAGTATATTCTGATTTATTTCATTTTTAGGAATTACATGAAGTGGAAAAATGATGTGTGAGGATAGAAATCAGAAGAGAGGCTGCATGTGTATGGAGGGGTTTGGGTATTGATTGAAGGTACAGGAGTTATTTTCTAAATTAATGGAAATTAATGATTCATATCTTAATAGGGTTTTTCAATACTGTGGGGTATGGGGGAGTGAAAATTTTTAAATTTTAACAGTCATACAGTTAAGATTGGCATATTTCACTCATTTTTATTTTACATCACTTAAACAACTGAAAAGAGAGAAGAATGATCATTAGAATGTAATGGAGACAAGAAAATTTTATTTTCCAAGTCTCCCATCCTCCACTTCCCCCCATACCTGACCAAGCTGCCAGTTCCCATGTGTTTCAAGTGGAATCCTGGGGATGTCTAAGTGGTTTGTTGTGACCAATAGATCCATGGTTACTAGGCAGAGCCCAGTGGGAGGATACTGTACCATGGAGGGGCAGTGAACCTCATGCCTGATATTGGGCTAGTCATTGAGAATCTGCAAGAAGTTGTGATGGAGCTGGTGCTAAAGGACATGAGTCCAGGTCTTACATTCTACAACCTCCCTCTGTCATCAGATTACTGGTGCATTCCTTATTGTTGTTAAGGCTTGTCCTGTCTGTTAGAAGAAGCTGGATTTATATAAGACAAGAAAAGTAGCATGTTGACACACTGGCTGCATGAGTGAAGTGTAATGTTAGCTTCTTGACAGGATTAGTTTGATCATAGTGTTTTACAGAGGCTGTGCCACTTTTAGATGCCAGGTTAGAGAAAGAGACTTTAACAATAGTCAGCCTTGTAGATACCTACAGAAACACAAAGAGATTGAAAGAGATGTTGAGGTTAACTTCATTGGCTCATAAACTAAAGGAATAGTGAACTAAAGGCTCCAAACTAGAAGAGATGATAATGGAGATCCTAGACACACTGAAGTCTCTCAAAGAGATCATGAGCACAACTAGATCACAAGGCCATTTCCTAACAATATGCGGGACCATCCACCCTCTGATGGCCTTTCCCCCGGGGTTGGGTCTGGGAGTTAAAACAGTGCTGTTCTCTTGCCTCCACTCCAGCCTCCTGAGACTCCAGAACATGTTCACCCACCCAGCCTCCCTATGAAGGTCCTGGAGGCCAGTGGATCCAAGAGGTCCCTCTCCATTGATTGGATTTCCTCTATCTTCTCATCCTGGACAGAGCCACACACATTTCCTTCTTTTAGATGACAAGTCTATCAACTTCTAGAAAAACTTGTCTTTCCTTTCAAAGAAAGATTGAATAATGTCTCAGTAGTTAAAGAAAGTCCTATTTAAACCTTTACTTAAGCTGAAACTTAATCAAACTACACATACCAAAACAATATTTTCTGTTTTATTTATAGATTATTTATATCTTAACTGATCTTAAATGATCTATTTCTACTTTATTATTCTATCTATATTTTATAAATATTGTATTTTAATTTAAATATATATAATATGCTTAGCTGTAAGATGAATTTAAACACCTGCAACAATATTTTTAAGCAGAGATGAATTCCTAATAGTCATAACTCCTAAATAAATTCAACTTTATTTTTTAACTAAATATGTATTAGTTAAAGCATTAAAAAATAAATATTTTGGGGTGTAAAATGCATTCTTAGAGAGAACTGTATATCATTTAATATTTATAATCTAAAATAAGAAAGGTTAAAAAACAAAATTAGCAAGTTCACATATATTTTCTTTTTCTGCCATGAGTCGCACTGAGTTTTCTGGCCATGAAGAAATCTTCCTTGGACAATTAGTAGAAATCTCCACATCCCATTTCTCATGCTTCTCCCTCACCATCTGACACACCTCACAGGAAATCTGAGGGAGCATCAGGGGTTTCCTTCTGACAGAAATAGCTGGCAACCCCAGAATTAGTAGCTTCTTTCAGAAATGTCACTTGTTCTATAGACAATGAGCACCAACTGGGGATTATTAGTGATGGTGGAATGAAAGCAGGAAGTGACAATTTGAGGATTTTGGGTGGGGAAATAAGACAAAGGACAGAACAATCATTGTAAGAAGGGAAATGATTTCTCCTCAAAATAGAGTTTGGATTTGAGTATAGAATGTTAAAGATAAGAAAGAAAGTTGCTGTCCTCATAGAGTTGATATGTGCTTGGGGGTGGATACTGAACAGGGAAATTAGAACACAGAGCATGTCATGTTAGGATAAATTAAAGGAGAAGTATGCACAGGAAAGGCAGGAGTGATGGGTGTGGGAATGGGGGCTTGGGGCAAAACATCAGGTAATCCCCTGTAAAGAGGGACACATGAGCAGTGCACCAAGTTGGGGATAAGCACTGCAGGATGAAGGCACAGTCCAGGTGATGGCTATGAAGTGGATGAGAGAGGGTTGAGTTTGAGCATCAGCAAGAGGCCTGAGAAGACTAAATGCAGTGAGTGAATGGTGGCCAGACAGATGGGAGGTAAATGTTGTCACAAGGGTAAAGTTTAATTTCAATTTAAAAGAACAGTGGCTGTGATGTGGGGAAAAGGGTATAGCAGGAAGAACAGGTGGAGACACTGACAGGGATTCTTTAAGATGTGAATATTAATTGCTGCACTGGGGTGGGGCTGTGGTGGAATCAATGGAGGCAGAGAGAAGGGTTCATCTCTAGGTCTTGTTCTGCAGAAACCTATGGTCTACTGATGCCTCTCTGTGTTCTTTACTTCTCTCTCTTTAGTGAGAGTTTTGTTCTCCACCTTTCAGGCCAGAGTCTGTCCTCAAATATCTGGTGGTCCTGACCACACTTTCACATTCCTGAGCTTGGGCAGAACAGTTGAGTGGGGATCTGTGTGCCTGGGTAGGGTCTGTGTCTCTCAGGGGTCCTCGGATTCACTGGCTGAGGACCCACATGGGTCTGAGGTGGTTGTCTTGGGCAGCTTCAGATCTCCACAAAAGCATCCCCTCAGGCTCCTACCTGGGTGTAATGAGCCTGAAAACCACTAGCATTTTTGCTACTAAGTGGGGCAGCAGGGAGTGGGTTCAGCCTACAGGTTTCCTTGGGGGCTCCATTCTCAGTGGGCTTCTCAGTTTCCACCTCGTCTATATCTTCTTCTACAAGTTCACAGCCTCTATCTTTCTTTCCCATCTAGTGCAAAGCTGTGGTGGAGAAGGGAACAGATACCTGCCTGTGCAGAGTGGAAGGAAATCCATTTGTCTAACTCTTCTCTTCTATGGGTTACTTAATATTTTTTACTTACAGTTTCTGCCTAGTAACAGACCAACCACATTCCGTATTGGTCTGGGCACCAACAAACCACTAACCTAAGCTGCCTTTGACTCAGCCTGCTGTCTCTCTGACTACCAAATCTGCCTAGTGCCCACCCCTGCATTGCCTGAGACTGGGTCCAGTCTAGTAATTTGTGGCTCCCTCTTTCCACTGGCCAAGGAGGTTGGTGCCAGCTTTGGAGTCTGCCCAGACTGTTCAAGCTCTGTCCTCAACTTAGACTATCAGGGTGGGTCTTTTGACCATGGCTTGGGATCATTCCTGGCAAAGGGTCTTCACTGGGTGGGGTTCAGTGCTGGCACAGAGGGCAGAATGGGTTCCACAGGGAGATTGCACATCTATGTAGGGTCAGATGATCCCACAGAACTGTGGGAGAGCCCTATTTTCAGTGTGATGTTAAGAAAACATAGGCACCTGTGGTGGGGGGTCCAGTCTTGGGGGACCCCCATAAGTGTCATAGTGAGTGTGTCTGTAAAATGGGCACTTGTGGTGACAAGTAAGGGCTGGATTTTGACCCACATTTTAAACCTAGGGGAAGGTAGGTGGGGCGATACTCTGTGATTTTCTAATTTACAACTTAAGCTTTAGGGTGCTGAAATTAAACTCTAATGTGACACTTACACATTTATTAATCTGCTGGGAAATTGAATAGCCCAGGCCTTCCACTAGCCAGTGATATCCCATCCTGATTTTTGGAATCCAGGCTTCTGTCTAGTAAGCTATTTGCAGTTCCCATTGGCTGGGGCTAAACTTACTTTTTTAATAATGCTAATATCCCATATTACATTGAAGTTTTAACGATTGGCAGACATTTAGTTCAGCTGTAGTTTACATAAGGAGAAATCACTATTTTAACTTTTCATTTTGAAAAGAATTTGCTTTGATTGTACATTAGATTTTATGTATATGGATGAACATACACAGATAGTTATATAATTGTATGTTTAGTATGTTCAGGAAATCATGCTTGCACATACGTTGCATGATCAAAAACAAGAGGTGGATAATTCCACACCTGGGTGGGAATTTTACTATGTAAATTAAGCAAGTTGAAGTGAGGACTGCCAGGGGCTTCTTCTGCACAGGTCTGGCCAACCAGTTGAAACTGGTTTTCATACTTCATTGCTTCAAAAGAATGTTCTTAACTAAAAGAAATGGAATTTGGCATCAAAGGAGGTTTGCATTTCATTACTTCTAATTTATATATAATTATTTCATTTGTATTCTAGAAACAGGGAACAAACAAGTTGCTTTCAGGTATTCTGTCACCTTACATCCATCATTTGCATTTATCTGTTCATATGTACTTTCAAAAGTGGCACATCTATGAAAGGGACAGTTAGGCAAGGCAGTTTTGAGGGATTTTTAATTGAATTAATTCATCAAGAACAACAGAAAAGTATAATGCAAACACCTGTCTTGGTGTTTCATGGGTTTTAGAATGCATGATGGATTCTCTCCCATGTGAAGACTCTTCCAATGGATTCATCCGCACATGTTTACATGCACAGAAAATACCCAGAAGAGTTAAACAAAACCACTTGAAAGACCTTTAATTTCTTGTTAGGTATGTATGTATGTATGTATGTATGTATGTATTTGGAGACAATTGTGTGACAATTCCTTTTGTAGTGGATAAAAAATTAATAATAGCAAACTGACTTTTTTAAATTATGGAAAAAACCAAAATGTCTCTCTAATGATGCTGAATGCCTTGGTCTCCAGGCCACAGTTCCACTTTAGGCAGCTGATTCAACAAGGCTGGCTGAGTGCCAGTAGCACTAGTGGGGATCAAATTCATTGTAGGCTATATTTACTCATTCAGACATTCACACTAACAGAAATGTACATCTATACCTTTTGGGTTCATGTGTAAATAGTATACATTTTATGTATTTTATATACATACTATACATAAAGGTACAGAACATGGATTATCACTCTCTAAACATTGTCAACTCCTAAGGACTTCAGTGTTGTCAAAATCCCTTAAGCATTTAAACCAGCCCCCAGTACCATGCATCATGTCTCTCCTTTTATGTTATTAACTAAGAGGATCACTGCAACCCCTAAAACAATAAAGTTGTCTACCCCATCTCCCAGGCATACTCCTAAAGTAAAGGGAAATACATTGCTGTTTCAGACTCCTATGATTGCTAGTCAACAATAGCTCAATATCACTAGATTTTCAGTGTGCATTGCCCCCAAACTGGCTCTGTTTCATAGTGCTGGAAGCCACTATGCACAGGATAGTGAAACACAAGAGCCTACATTTCTGTTCTCTCAAAAAGTTTGTGTGGGATGTGGTGGGAGGTGTGGGAGGTGGGCAACATGGGAATCCCAGTGGGTTCCATGTAATATTTTGGGTAATCTAAGCACCTCTTAAAATATATGTATATATATATATAAATAACATTTTTGTAAGCAAATACACATATATGCATATATATTTATATATCATTTTGCAAATGTTTGTATGTATTGTGAGAATTTTGATTTTTACCCATAATAAAAAAAAAAAACCCAACAGTGCTCAGTATGCTGTGTGAAAAATCTACCAAGTGAAGCAATAATTGCCAAAGTATTGTGAATAAAACCTAAATAAAAATTGGCATTATTGCCTGCTCCCATGGAGGGACAACATGTATGATATTACATATCTACAGTTCACCCATTGGGAGCTCATGACTTGGAGCCTATGGAAAAAACTTCAACTATCATTTACTTACTGAAAAAGATCTCCCTTTCTGGGTACCTAGTAAACATTTATGTTTACATCCTTAAGCTTAATCTTCTTGCTTCACATGAGCTCATCCAGTCTTCCTTGACTAGGCTACCACCATGGCAGCTGCACACAAACAAGTGGACTGATGGGAATGCAGATATGTTCCAGCCTCCAGTAGTTCCACTTTTCCTTGGAATATCTTTCCCTTATCCTTAACTAATTGGAGTAATTGATTAATGATTATAAATCATAGCCACGCTTCCAGAAGGCAACTCCAAAAACCCACAAGCTCTTATACTTACTCTGCTTCTGTTAAATATGTCTCTTCTATTGACAGGAAACATGTCAACAAAATCCACTCCATACCTTGTTTCAGTTTGGGATGGCCTCACCTGTATGGTAACAAAACATGGTGTTCTAGATGCTCGAGCAGCCTTTTGTCTCAAAAGAAATAATGGGAGGCTTAACAAATCTCCTCCCTTCAACCCTCCTGTCCTGCTGCAGGGATCCTGCCCTGGAGTGGACTGGCAGATAAATTTAAATCATATACCATCTTGCAAGGGACATAAAGTACCTCTTCCTGCCAACCTGGTAGGGATATGTCAGATGAAAGAAAGACTTGTACTAGTCTATCTTGTTGAGTAATGAGCATTTATTTGGAAGGCTTATGTGGGGTCCTCATCTTTGGTAGTGGGAAGATGAGATGGTTCCATGCCTAGCCCTCATCCTTGGTGGCAGGAGGAGAGATGGCACAGCCTAGGCTTGACATCTGTTCTTACCACCAGAGGAGGGTTTTTTAAATGAGGTATGTCAATGTGCAGCAGGGGAAAGGGAGTTTTTTTCTAGGGAATGAAGTGAATGGCTCACCAACAAAAAGGAGAAGAAACAGATCCTATAGAAAAAAGATATTTTCTGCAAGGCAGGAAAGGCTGATTGATATTGTGGTGATTATAGGAGGTGATTAGACAATTTGGGGAAGACATACACCATGGCAGTCTTCTGGAAAAACAGGCTAACTCATCCTAGTCCAAAATCCACTGATCAGTCACCAGTTAAAGGGACTTGAAATTTTAACTATTTAGGGATACTGCTATTTGGAAGCTCATACAAAGTCATATATGCTACAACTATCCAGAACTCACCCTCCACACCCCTGGTGGTGATTAAACAGTCCACCTAGGGTGAGAAATGGATAGTGAGGATCCTTTTAAACATACACACTCACAGTGATGTGCATGGGGTCACAGCTCAGCCCACAAGTCCTGGTACATTTAGTGGCTTTGAGAACCATAGTAGTGTTTTGGGTGATGGTGTCTTGAATGCACCTGTGTCAGAGGAGAAAAATTACTGACCACAGTGATTAATCCAAGTTCAGTTTGGCCTATGCTTCTTGAGTCCCAGCTGATGGTAAATTGGTGCCATCACTAGAGAAAATTGGGGTCTTGGCTGAGTATGTTTGTCGTGAAGATGAACCTCCTGTGGATGGGGAAGCTGTGTATACTGCACTTGAAACTGGGTGGACTCTGTGACTTCTGTGAACAATAGAAGAGTAAGCAAGACTCACAATTCTGGTTTTCAACTCAAAAGGTATGAAATTGACATTTTTACTTCATGTCTCTTGGATCACTACTTTTGGGATTCCTGAGCCACGTAAGGAGTCTGATCATCCTGAGACCATAATATTGCAGTAGTCATTAGAATATGTTTGGTTGATAGGACCAGTTGAGGCCAACCTTCCTGTAATCCTTTCCAAGGCAACAAAAATGTGAATGAATATATCAGGGCTTATGAAACCTAAGCAGATACCACCTGAATTCCATCAAGTGACCCTGGATCAGACCATGTGGAAGAGTATAATCATCCAGATGAGGCTTCATATTCCTATGATTATTCTTGGTAAGATGGGTTATTATACAGAGTCAATGTTATAGTATAGAAAAATGTGTATAAAAGATAATAGCATATTATTTTGTCAATTATATTTTTGCTCCATCAAAACTTCAGTAATAAATATAAATCTCATTAAGAAATATGAAAGAAAACAGAATCGAGTTCCTAATAGAACAGTGTACAAGGATGCTAATCTGTTTTTCCAGAAGGCTGTCATGGCATCTGTCTTCCCCAAACAGCCAAATCACCTCCTATAATCAACACAATATTGATAAGCTTTTGCTGCATATACATATATTGAATATGTACATATCATATATATATATATAGTTTGTATATGAAATTTACTTAGAACATATCAATAAGTTTTCTGAGAAAATGTTTGCCAATGATTATCACATAGAACTGGGAATGGGATGTCATGCTCATTGGGATTTTAATTTTCACAGTATATTTTTTCCATTTTGTGGTGCAATTCCCTTGTCTTCTAAAACATCAAGAGCAGGGTTTAAGGAAAATCCAGAGAACAAATGAGGTATTGAAAAGTCCTTCTTGTCCTGCCCTTGTATGGGCAGATGACAGCTGGGGCATTTGCTTGTTTTTCTTGTTTTGACCTTTTGCCACTTCTCTCTTAATTCTAATTTAAATGGAGTAAACATATACTACAAATTCTAGAGATTTTTATTACTGGAGAGCATTTTGCATATTTTATGAATTATTTTACACAAAATGATTCATGTACTTCTTTCTAAACTACTGTAAGCACAACTTCATCACATTTTCTTCACTGAAAGGATGGTTTTGGTGATTCCTGAAGGATGAAAGGGTTTTTTTCTGAGACAGCAGGGAAGAAAGAGAATGTCAGGTCATAGGTACTTAAAAAGGAAAGATTGGTATAGGAAGCAGCATGTGTATTTTTCCTAAACTGGCTCTTATGAATGGAATGAATGGTATGTTTAAATATTTCTAGCAAATATAAAATATTCATTAGTGAATATTTGAACTCAATTAAATACAGGTTCCTATAAGTAATATCATTTATCTGTAACATCCCTTTAGGATGAAAGGTTCTATGTCACCATGGTATCCTGTGTTTATTGGAATCCTATGTTGTCTTGGTTCTTTCTTATAAGACTCCCTCAGTGTTTCTGGTTACTCAGAGTTTCATCATTTCATTAATTACTGGATATTTTCATGGAAATTTCTCTAGAATGGAAAGTATTTCCTCTCTGTTAATGCAAGGTATTGTCTGAATATATTTCATGATCCAATTCTTACTACTGTGAGGCCAATGTTTGCTTGATTTTGTTTAAAAGGGTTCCTATTATAATTTTCAACTTATTTCCTACATTATTACATAATTCAATTTGGGATACTAATGGCAAAGTATACACTTCTAAATAAATATTGTGTTCATTAGAACAATAAACTAAATGAGAGTCAACAAATAATCTTATTTGTTCTAATAAACAAAATGGATACTGGTTAATTAATATTTCCAGTTATCATTAGTGGTGTTAAAAAACATCCCATACATACATTAATTGCCTTAAAATTCACTTTATGATTGGCAAAAATAACTGGTAAGTCAGTGATGCTTTTGAATTTGGAAGTTTGCTTTATTGAGGAAATTAAATTTTGACAAGGTATTTTCAACAGTTTGCTTGTAGAGAGTGTATTATGTTCTGCAATTATGGAAGTGGCATCTAGAGAAGATGACTGTGTAGATACAGTACACTATCTAAAAAACCAAGGTAGTATAAGGAATACCTCATTTATTCTTACTATCAAATCACAGTCTGCAAAAATCAGGAGCAAAACTGATGTTTAGTAATGTATATTATTTAATTTCTCTGTTTTCACTGAGCTAAATGTCCCACATAGCTTCTTAGCACTTTTTGGCATAAGGAACTTTAGTTACTGTTGTACCCAATTCCATTCGGTCATAGTTTAAAGTAAATTTTTCTCCATGTGTCATTTTTCCCACAAAAACTGTATCCACAAACAGAAAAAGGCATATATAACTTTCTAAGATAAGTAGATCAGTGCAAGAAGATCAAACTCTAGCCCTTTTCTGCTTTTTTAGCATTGGATGTGGGGATAAATACAGAAATTCTCTGTGCATTTGTTTCTTCACATGACAAGAAAAGAAAAGCATGAAATCATTGCTTTTAAATGCCCTATTTGGAAAAAAGAGAAAAAGGACAGTGCTCTTTAATCTACTGAAATTGAATATGTAGAACTGATAGCACCAAAGAATCTGTGACTGGAGGCAAGCTTAAGCCATGAACCCCCAGACTCCACAATATCCTCTATGTTTGTTGTTCCCTGGAGAATGTTATCTGATGCTCAATGGATTTTCTCACTTTGGCCATGTTTATTCATTATCAAAAACCTGGACTCATGTCAGCATGGAAGCTGTGAAAAAATGAAATAGATCATATTTACTCTTCATACTTTATATCTAAAATCACCCTACCTTGATTTAATACTAGAAGATGCTTACATAACAAAGTTGGCAAAAATCTATCTATATATCTATCTATATATATACACACACATACACACATATTTTTTTTCATTCTATCTACTGACCTGCTTTTAGTTTGTTTTCATTATTTCTTTAGATTCCCAAGATAGCTTCACCCTAGGTCTAAACAGTATATTTTTGCCTTTTCTGATAATGAATAATATCCTCATTCAGAAGTGTTCTAATATAATAAAAGGTTTATACAACTGGGCTTTTGATTATAAAGATTCCCTTTTGTTCAAAGTAGTTAGAGTAATTTTTAAAAAATATTCCCATGATTTGGAGGAGAAAAGAGGAAGTAACATAAAGGTTACAAATTAGATGAACAGATAAATTTGATTGTACACTTCTCAAAATTTTCAATCATTTTCTTCTCATAGAATTTTAAAACTGTACTGTAAAAATATATAATATTTGAATTTTAATAGGGGTCATGGACTTATTAAAACCCAGGGATAGGAAATGTGGCATGATAGCAGCAAAGTAAGGAACTCAAAAAGTCAATTCATCCCACAGTGCAGTTAATAAACAGCCAGAGGTATCTAAAGACCAAAAAAGCATCCTGCAAACTCCTTGGAAGAATGGAAAGAAAAGACAGCCCAGCTGAAGTGAAGATTTGGGAGTAGAGCACTCTATACTGTGGAGGCTGGTGCCTCTTCCCTGTTGGCAATGCAAGCTGCCTTGGAAACTATTCCCTGACTGGAGTTGGAATCTTGATTTCCCACAGACAGGGGAGGAAGAGATGATTGGGCCCAAATTTCAGCTCTTGGTTGGCTAAAGTTCAATCCTAAGAACAGCTAAAGTTTGAAACTACAAGTCAGAAATAGGCTGGTAGGCTCCATTTTACCTCCATTCCTGGCATGAGGAGAATCAGGGCTGATTGAAAATCAAAGTGAAGGTAGCGTCTAGCTTCTTTCCACCTAGGCCAGATTGCAGCTCAAGCATAGGCTCCAGCACCACTTCCAGCAGGGAAGAAGCTGGTGGTCCTGCATGAGCCTCTCTGGGCAACTGCAAGCACTTTCAGCATGCATGAACTAGCTTATTAGACACATCTGTGGCTCCATTCTCACCTCTGACAGAGGAAGAGGAAGGATAGAACTACCTCTCCCTCTCAGGGCTACTGCAGCCACTTTTGGCCTGCATAAACTAGATACTGGACATAACTGAGGCTCCATCCCTGTGCCCAATAGGACAGGAAGGGGCAGGGATTTCCCCAACCTCATGGCAACTGCAGATACATTTGGCCTGCATGGCTGAAGTTGGACACATCCCTGTCTCTGACAGTACAAGAGGAAGGGTATTGCACCCTTACCCTCTCTGGGGAACTGCAGGCACTTTTGGCGCACATGGACTAGAATCATGGACAACCCTGTGAATATCTCTCCTCAATAGGGTAGGAAGGGCTGGTGTCTCCTCAACCTCTTTGAGCAACTGCAGACATTTTCAGCCAACATGCACTAAAATGTAGGGTAATCCTGTAGTTCCATCCTCACTCTTGACATGTTAGAAGGGGCAGTGATCCCTTAACTCTCTGGTCAACCACAGCCACTGTCAGCCTTCATGGACAAGAATGTTGGACACATCTCTGTCTCCATCCTCACACCTGATAGCAGAATGTGGGACAGTGCTCCCTCACCTTCACTGAGCAATTGCAGTTGCTTTTGACCCTCATGAACTAGATTGCTGGGCACATTTGAAGATCTATCCCCACCCTGGCAGAGGAGAAGGGGTCCAGTGCTTCATCAGTCTACCTGGGCAACTGCAATCAGTTTGAATAGCATGGCTTAGTTTTCTGAACACACTTGCAGCTCCATCCCTGCCTGAGGCAGGGAAGGAAGGGGTGTGAAGCTTCATCAGTCTGAGCAACTACATACACTCTTGGCCTGCACATTTTACTGAACAAGGCTGTGGCTTTGTCACCACCCCTGGCATGGGAGAAAGGTGGGATAGATAATCTTTATCAATTCCTGGGGCAATGTGGACACTTTCAGCCTCCATGGCTTAGAGTAATAATCACATCTTTGACCCCTATTCTGCATCAAGCAAGGTGCAAGAAACAGATGAAAGAGCTAAAAATTTCAGATTAACCAAACAAGCCACTATAAATTGCCTAATTAATTTGAACCAAGTACAAAAGAGAGATTGTTACACAAGTCAAATTAAATAACCCTAGACTAAAGGGAAAAAAGAGACCAAGAATAAAAACATCTAGCAAATCAGATGCTGAGACACCAACAAAAATTACAATCCATACCAAGAAACAAGAAGATAAGGCACACTCAAAGGAACAAACTAAGTCTCCATATAACACAAAGGAGTTGAGACAACTAAACATAACTGTTCAAGCAAATCTCCCTAGTAAACTCAACGAGATGGCTAAAGAAATTAAGAACATTAAGAAGACACTGGGTGAACACAAAGAACTTGAAGGCATGCCTAGAAAAATAGCAAATCTTATGGGAGTGAAAGTCACAATAAATAAAATAAAAAATGCACTGAAGGCATATAAAAACAGAATTGAAGAAGCAGAAGAAAGGATCAATGAGCTTGAAGAGAGAGCATCTAAAATGAACATACAAAAAAAAACTTAAAGAAAAGAATGAAAAAATTGAGCTGGTCACAGGGAAAGAAATGACAGCAAAAGACATGCAAACATGTATCATGGGTGTCCCAGAAGGAGAATATAAGGGAAAAGGGACAGAAGAAATATTTGAAGAAATAGTAGCAGAAATTTTACCAATGCTATTTAAGGGCATAGATATCCATATCAAAAAGCACAACATACTCCTATCTTAATAAATCAAAATAGACCTACTCTGAAACACATATTAATCAGGATGTCAAAAGCCAAAAATAAAGAGAGAATCCTGAGAGCAGCAAGAGAAGATATTCATCACATACAGGGGATGCCCAATAAGATTAAGTACTGTTTCTCATCAGAAACCATGGAGGAAAGAAAGTAGTGATTTGATATATTTAATATACTGCAAGAGAAAAACTGCAAGCCAGAATCTTATATCTAGCAAGATCATCTTTCAAAACAGTGCTAGTTTAGAATATGCATAGATAAACAGAAAATGAGAGTGTGTGTAACAAAGAGACTGACTTTCCAGGAAATACTATAAGGAGTGCTACAGCCTAGAGAGATAGACTTGGAAGAGAGTCTAGAAATAATGAAGATTATATCACTAAAAGTAACTAAATTGTAAAAAGAGAGGTGAAAACAAATGTGAAAATGAAACCCAAAGATCAAAATGGGTGAAGTAAGACCTGCCTTTACAGCAATAACTTTAAATGTTAATGAATTAAACTCCCCAATCCAAAGACCCAGACTGGTAGAATGGATAAGAAAATATAAGCCATCTATATCATGTCTACAAGAGACTCACATTAGACCTAAGGAAACAAGTAGATTGAAAGTGAAAGGCTGGAAAAAGATCTTCCTTGCATATAGTAACCTTACCCTCCCCCCCAAAATACTAGAGTAGCTATACTTTTATTGTGTGAAATAGACTTTAAAAGGAAAGCTGTTATTAGTAACAAAGAATGCCATTATTTAGTAATAAAAAGAGCAGTTCAACAGAAAGAAACAATAATCATAAATGTATATGCACCTAACTAACCAGGGTGCCCCAAATTACATAAGGGAAACACTGGCAAAGCTGAAGGAAGAAATAGACATCTCTACAATAATAGTTGGAGATTTCAATACATGACTCTCAGCATTGGATAGATCATCTGAGCATAGTATCTATAGAAAAACAGAGAGCTGGAATAAAATGATACATGAACCAACCCTAATAGAAATATACAGAACATTGTATCCCAAGATAGCAAGATATACATTCTTCTCAAGTTATCAAGCATCTTTCACCAGTGTATACATTATGTTGGGTTATAAAACAGATCTCAATAATTTCAAAAGGATAAAAAAATATAGAAAACACTTTCTTTAGGTACTAGGAAATGCAAATCAAAACTACAATGATATATCATCTCAGATTTCATAGAATGGCCATTATTAACAAAAAACAGGAAGCAACATGTGCTGGAGAATATATGGATAAATAGGAACACTCCATCACTGTTGTATGGAATATGTAATGGTGCAGGCCCTGTGAATGATACAGGAAGCAAAATATAGAACTGCCATAAGATCCAGCAAACCCTCCACTAGTAATATACTCAGGAGAATTGAAAACAGGGACATAAGCAGACATTTGCACACTGATATTCAAAGCTACATTACCACAATTGTCAAAAGATAGAATCAACACATGTACCCACCAACAAATGAATGAATAAATAAAATGTGCTATATACATATGATGAAATACTATGCTGCTTTAAAAAAAAATGAATTTGGGACACATGACAACAGGGATGAACCTTGAGGACATTATGCAAATTGAAATAAGCCAGACAGATAAAAGATACATATTGTATAATCTCCCAATATGAACTAAATAACATAAATAAAAACATGGTGTTAAAACCTGGAGTATAGGTTAATAAGAGACAGGATGAGAACTGAGAAGGAGTACTGATGCTTAATATATAGAGAAATTTTAATTAGCTTGACTGTAAAACTGTGGAAATGGATAAAGTTGATCATGGCACATTACAGTATGTTTAACTAACAGGGTTTTAAATGGGATGTAGCTGAAAAGAGTAGTCTAGGGATGTAAATGTCAATTGAAAGAAAGCTACGGCCATCCCAGGGAATGGAGAGGGCCTGCATCTGCAGGCAGGATCATCCCATCCACCATAACAATGGGATATAAGCCCTCTCTCACTTGGAGGTGGAGTGGACATCACCATCCCAGTCCCCTCAGGATTGGGGGAAGAACTATGGGCTAGAGTGGACTTGACGGTATTCTGTTGTACATATATGGTGATTCTAGCAATGGAAGAAATTATAACAATGAGGTGGAACTAGTGGCCACTTGACACTTTTGGGGCAGGGAGGGGACAAGTAGTTGAAATACAGGGCTTCTTTGGGATTTGGAGGTTGTCCTGAGTACCATTGTGGCAACGGATGTAGGCCATTTTAAATCAGCACACACCACTCAGAACTCTGTGGGAGAGAGTGTGGTCTATGATGTGAACTGTGGTCTATGGTTGGTGGCAAGGCCCCAGGATGTGTAAGTCCATTGAGGGTGGTGGGCCACACTTGTGGGAGATGTTTGTGTGGGATGTGGTGGGAGGTGTGGGTTGTGGGCAACATGGGAATCCCAGGGGGTTCTGTGTAATATTTTTCGTAATCTAAGCACCTCTTAAAGTATATTTATATATATATATATAAATTTTAAAAAAGTGGAAACAAAAAAAAAAAAAGAAAGAAAGAAAGCTAGAGAATATTCTTAGGACTAAATAGCATAGCGAACCATAGGTGAATAAGGATTGTAGTTAATAATACAGAAGAAGGATGTTCTTCTATGAACTAGAACAAATGTATGTCATTATTACAAGGTGGCAAAAATACAGTGATGCATGTGAAAAACAATGTAACTTTTTAAACTTAGGTAGCAACAATATTGTGATATTCTTTCATCAATATCAATAAAGGTACTGTATCAATGCTAAGGGCCAATATTCAGGGGCATGGGATTTTTTCTTTTTTGACTAAGGAAAACATTCAAAATTAACTTGGCAATGACTTCACAAGTCTGTGAAGAATGTGAGAGCCACTGAGTGTACACTTTGGGTAGAATGTACAAGACATAAGACTGTACAACACAGTGAATCATGTGGTGGAAGATGGACTGTAGATAACACTACAACTATGAGAGCATTCTCTCATGAACTATAACAAATGTACAATACTAATGAATAGTGTTAATAATAGGGGATGTATGAAAAAAATACACCAAGTGTACACTGTGAGCCATAGTTAGTGGTAATAGCTTGATCATGTTCTTTCATAAACTGTAACAAGTGTTCCAAACAATGTAAGGTGCTGGTGGAAGGGTTTTGTATGGAGACTCTGCACATTATGCATGAAAGTTTTGTAAGCTCACAACTTCTCTAATAAAATATTTTAAAAATTAAAATTAAAAAAGAAATTTAACAAGGAAAAATCCATGGATATGCAAAAAAATTAGTTTAAAAGTTGTCTTCAATATTTGTTGATATGCATATTTGTTCTACCAATTTCATTTGTTTAATACATTCATAATATCACCTGGTCCCTAATTTCCCTTATTGGTAAAGTGGATATCATGATAAATGACTGAGTCATTGAGTAAATTCTTATTTGGAGAATTGCACAGATCTTACAGTCTTAGTAGAAGGATTTCTTCATTAAGAAATTGTGGTATTGCCAAGAGGAAATGGAGAGACAAACAGAAACTTAAGGAAGTTGTGGAAATGAGAAATGTGAGAATGTGAAAATATAAGTGCCCAGCCACCCCAAACAGTGTGTTGGACTCTCCAGTTTCTTAGAGTATGTGATATAATAGAGAATTTACTGAAAGAGTTTGTTGCAGTTGCCAACTCATGGCTTAGATGGGCATAGATTAGAAATATGGTGTGAAAAATCACAATATCAGAGTATAAATTTTTAAAATAAAATATTTAATTATTAAAATGGTTTGATAATGAGTTTTGGCACACATTATATCACTTCCCTTAAAACTGCTTATCATCCTGTGGGATTGTGTTCTGCAACAACAACTTCTATCCCAAATGGAAGAAGAGACAGCCAGAAAAGATCTTGGTACACCTCTGGAGACCTATGCTGGGGGAAAAAATCAATGGTCAGGCTTTTTTAACACTTGCTTTTTTATAACATTGACCACTTGTTTAACTGAGAATGCACAGTCACTGTGGCCAGTTCTGATTGGTTTGGGAGGGATAATACAGCAAATGGAACAACAAGCCCCAGGATTTCCATATAAGATAAATTGAAAGATATTTAGGATAATTTTATGGTGTCCTTAAAATAGAAACCAAACTATTTTCTATGTTAATTTAAATAATTGCCTAAACTAAGCTGTCAATACAAAACGTGCAATCTGAGTTTCAGCATATGAGCATTCACTTTCATTACACTTTTTAGTTCCTCAATGGACAGGGAGAAACTTGTGAATGATTAAGGAGAAAAATGGCAAAATTAGGAAATAAGGAAAATTTTATATTTATTGCCTAATTGGGTAAACTATTCATTTCATATGCATTTTATTTGATAGAATATTTATGAATCTTCATGTTTCCTAAAGGATGGTGTGTGTTTTGAGAGAAAATAGCAAAGTAATATTGATTATCAAGATTTTTCAGTGTTCTATAAAGTTGGATGGGGGTCATAATATTGATATTCTTATCATACATAAAATTTGATTTCATTACAATGGGAAAACAATTTTTGAATATGTGTGTTGTGTGTCTCAGCCCACGAATCACAAGGACTGAATTCTAACATCAACCAGAATGAGCTTTAAAATCTGGCAGATTACATGCCCTTGCATTTCTAATCAAATTTCTTACAGTGGCTAAATAACAAAAATTCATTTAAACTTCAGTTGAAGAAGGTTATAGGAATAAATATCAGCCTGAAGGAATAGTTATAACTTAGATGTCTTTAAGAGAATTTGCTTTTCAAAAATTCTCATTTTATATCACTAATCCAAATAAAAAGCATCAATCAACAGAAATAAAATGAATTTATTACAGTTTCAGATTATATGGAATATAAAAGATAACATGGAAAGAGACATTCTAAGTGAGACCTGTCCTCATTCCCTGAGACCCACAAACAAACCCTGTGATTATGAGTAGTTATGTTAGTCTGGATACTGCAATGAGATAATAAATATGGGCTCAATTCTTTCCAGAGGTGCCTAGAGATAAAGGACATTCTCTAGCAGATTGTGGCCTATTGGAACATTCCTTCCCCTTTTGCCCATATCATTGTGTAAACATTCACTGGAGATTGCTTGGCCACGTATGTGCATTATTTTACAGCAGCTGGCCCACTCCTCTGGTTAAACCTGCTCCTGATGGAGAGGGAGCTAGGTACATTGCTTACATTACATGAGAGGGATGTATATGGACCACCTCTCTGCATCAGCTGTGTAGTCGGACACACTGGTCACAGGGCATTAAATGTCATTAGTGAAGCTGACCTTACTTTGTCCTTTCTGTGTTAATATTTTTCCATCCAGTGCCTAAGACATGTACTTTGTTGACGATCCTGGCATCTGCATGAACCCTTGGTTCTTCATGTGATGACACTCCTCCCTTATACATGGTAATTGATGTCTTGCCCAACAATTTGTATGCCAACAAAGCACTCTATGGCATGGTGAAGGTGTAAGGATTCATCAATTCAGTTATCCCAGGGTGGTATCAGCTCCCTGGTGGATAATTCACTGACTGAAGTGCTGGCCTCCCTCTGGTTGCATAAGCACAAGTGAGATGTAAACAATAGTCATATGAACTCAAAATGTGTGTGGATAAGAGCAGAGAGGTAGGAAGTGGAACCTAGAAAGAGTGGGAAAATTATACCCAGGCTGCTGGACACCTGCTGAACCACAAAGTGTTTCAATGGATGAAATGACTCCCAAGGGGAGTTTGGTTCCTATAGAGGGAGCTCCACTGAATGAAGGCTATTTTCATTTCCAAAGTTAGACTTACTCAAAACAGAATAGTCTTAGCTTTGCTTACAATGAAATCATTGAAATATTTTTCTAAAAGTTAAATATATTAGTGAAAAGACAGATATGGGCAAAAGACAGGGAGTTTCATGTGTATTTTTTAGCACATCTGTTTGGACCCAGATTTCTCTTGGGGAAGCTAACCACTGACACCCTGCTGAAATGTATTTTTACCTGCATGGAGCAAGAAAACCATCAGGACAGGGATGGAGACAAACACATGCCACCCTTATTCTGGGAGTCTAGGAGCATGATAGTAATAAGCCAAACTGCGGGCAATGACACAAAAAGTAAATCACAAAGGACAAGATATGGTTCAAGCAATTGGGCTCTTGCCTCCCACATGGGAGGTCCTGGGTTTGGTTCACATTGCCTCCTGAATAAAATGAGCAGACAGTACAACAAGCTGATGTCACAAGCAAGATGCCATGACATGGAGACACAACAACAAGCAGACTATGCAATGAGCAGATGCTGCAATGAACAGATACCACAATCATCAGAAAATGCAGCCAGCAGGGAGCAGAAATGGCTCAAGTGGTTTGGCACTAGCCTCCCTGATGGGAGTTTCCAGGTTTAGACCCTGGTGCCTCCTAAAGAAGTCAGGCAGACAATGAGCAGATAGATGAGGGAGGCATCACATTTGGGGCAATAAAATTTTTTAAAAATGTAATAAAATGATTGCAATAAATGTATATTCTTTAAAAAGTAAATCCCCTGAAAACTGTTCATGAGGCCATAATTGTCCTTTAATAAAGACATGTGGCTATGTCATCCCATTCCTGGTCAGGATGTTGATGAGGCAATCCTGCTTTGTATGGCATTGAAGGCATTAATAAAATGAGCTCCTGCCTAAGGTAACACTCCTATATCTTTTCTGTTATCCTTGGGAACATTAGTGGGTGAAGTGGTAGAAAAGATCCACCTCAAAGCCTTGCTTTGGGGTGGAACTAGCAGCACAGCATCATTCATTTTCATTGAGGTGGCCCAGAAGTTAGAAGCATAGCAATGGGAAGTTGTGCCAGAAAGGCCATAAAAAGAATACAAGTAACTACCAAGGTGAGACAAAAGAGGGAACAGGGTCAGCCCACCCAGAGGGCAATGTGGTTTTGGTTACCAAAGCAGGTGCTAGACAAAGAAGAAATGGAGGGGTTCCTTACAGAAAAGCTGCCAAAGTTATGGGGCAGATGATGGTTTAAGTAAGAAATTAAGGCCCTATTACACTGCATAAAAGAGTAGGAGGAAGAGGGCTCTTATGCCTGGAAAGGTTTACAACTCTACAGTGCTGCCCAACAACCACCAGATGAAGCCTGGGAAAGTGGAACAAATGGGTTGCTAAGGCAACCTTGTGTATGGTCCAGGATTGTAAGAAAGACAATTCTAATGGTGAACATGATGAATTGGATAGGAAGGATGGTCTCCCATCACCTATACCCACATCTTACTCATTCAAAAAGAATGCTTAGGGTGGATGGGGCAAAGGGTATGCAAACCATTGTGGGTCTCTTAGATACAGGTATGCAAGTGTCAAAAATTGCAGATCTCTTTAAAGAAAGCAATAAATTGGATGACAAAAGTAAGTCCTACAGATGATATGGATTTGTTTATAGAGAAAATGGCAAAACTCAAAGGACATGAGTTTGTCATAGAAAAAAACTATTATAGATACATACTTTGGATACGGGAAAGCTATTCTCATGTATAAATTGGCAGCTGGCACCACTACTATAAATATGGAGAAACACCTCTGGAAAGTTCAGATATCTGACTGGACTCCAATTAGATCTAGGGTCCTGATTTACAGCACAAGTGATCAAGCAAAAGTCATACTCCCACCCAGAAGCAAATGAGTGAGAGGACACTGGAACAGAAATAAAATAGCAATTAATAAAGGTAATCAGAAAGAACTTATTAGGTGGTGTCCCCATCTAAAAGTATTTATGCACTGAAGACTTCACTGTAAGAAAAAAAGATGCTGGAATGTAGGGAAATATTCAGTCTTGAGGGAGTGAGTGGTGGATAAAGGAGTTCTCTGTTTAGTCTACAAATACAAAATCCCAATCTCAGTATACCCAACCACTCTTTCTATTCTCCCACTGGAATACACTCCCCCAGAGTGGTTTGTGGTCTGAGCTGTAGCTGTATTATGGGAAAGGACCCCTGTTTCCAAATTAGAGGTGAGGCAGTTTCCTTCCTACTGAAAATGGGACATTCTGAAAATTGGACCCTCTGAACATTGGCATACAGAAGACTGAACACTCCATATACCTTCCATGTATTTTCATGTACTTGTTTGGTGTGGTCTCTATGTTCCTGTTGGCAAAAGTCTTTTTGTAATAAAATACTAAATGTATGGAATGACCCAAGGACAGATTCTGGATTCTGGGGAATTCTCTAGGCAATGAAAATGCAGTTCTCCATGACTAATGTATTTTATTTTATTTAAATGGTTTCCTTTTTAATTCCTTTCTAAATTTTTACAGTAATATAAAATTGTATTTGAAAAGGAATATTTATGAACCATAAGACTTTATTTCTCATGTATATTTCTTTTTCCATATTTGTTTTCATCCTTGCCATTAACATATATAATACTAAAAAAATAGTTAAGAATCATAATTTTGTGTTTGAAGGATTTGAGTAAACATTCAAAGTTATATTCTGATTGATTCAAATCTGTGGTTGGAACTGCATAAAAACAAAACTGAGATTTAGTCAACGTATTAGATTGTCAGCAACAATATTTGTTGCTTACATATATGCAAGTACTAATATATTGCTTCAATTTCACTTCATATTACTTCTAAAAGAATTCTTCATTCAGTATGCCCAGGTTACTTCATAATTCCACATTTTTATCATACATAACTTCAATTGTAATTCTTCTTCAAAGTTCTTGAATCTTTGCTGAATTGTGTGCTAAAGGGTCCATATAAAGTTTTCTTTTTTTTTTTTTTTTTTTTTAGCACTATGAATTTTCTGATGTGAAATCCAGCTGAAGATTTTCCTTAAGTGACTTTAGGACTATTGTTTTCTCAACAGAATATTATTGCTAAGGAATAAGTGATAACTGAACACACGCCTTAATTCTTTAAACTGATAAGAATTTAATATAATTTGAATTCTCACTTTCCCTGCAAGTGTTTCTGTATGATTAAATGACTTTGTGTGATTTTTCATCAATAAAATCTCCAGCATGATTTATCTGGCACTCCTTTCAGGGGCTTCATCCTCTGGTTAAGATTTGTCTATCAGTTGGAACAGGGGATGAAGACTCTCCCATTTTTATTACATTTATATTATGAGTACTCATGTTGTAAATCATCAGACTATCTCCTAAAGGCTTTCCTATATAAGTAGGACACTGATTCTCTCCGGTACAAATTGGCTTAAATTGATGAAATAGTCACAATGACAAAAAGTTCAACCAGATTAATTATAAGGTTTTATTCAATGTTTGATTTATCAGGTATGTCAAAGGTTAACTCAAAGGCTGGAATCTCTTCCATATTCAAACAAATATATTGAGTTCACTCATCTAACCTAAGGTCAGAACATTGACTGAAATATTTCCTATACATGGCAATCATAGGGTTTCTCTCCAGTAGGAGTTCTCCCATATTGTCTCAGGGCAGAATATTGAGTGAAGGCTTTTCCACATAGAATACATTCACATAGTTTCTCCCTGATATGAGTTCCATTGTACTATGTAAGGCCAGAGAATTGAATAAATGATTTACTAATTAGATGACATTGATATGATTTACTTTTGTTGGAAATTTACTTTTTTAAATTATAAGAGACTTGCCACTGAGGGCTTTTCCGAATAGATTGCTGAAGTAGTGTTTCTTTGCCTTGTGAGTTAACACATGTTGAGTCACTCTGGATCTGTGAGTAAAATTTTATGGCAATTGACTACATGTAATGCAATTCTGTTGAGTATGTGATTTCTGTTTCTGGGAAGTAGATGGAAGACCATAAAATGTTTCTCCATAAAAATCTAGTCATAATTATATGAATTCTACACTAACCATTCAGTGACAGTCACTAATTAAAATATTTCCAGGCATAGTTACATACCATGTTGTCCTGCATGCTCAGAGATAATCTCTTTTGTAGTATCACAACTCCAGAGTACTCTCACCAGTTTTGAAGACTTTATAATGTTTCAAAGATTAAGTATATGAGTCAGGTTTATGCAATTATCTTTATATAAAAACCCAGGTTATACTTTTGTGTTCAAGATAATTTTTCCTTAAATTCATAATATCACAAACATTTTCTGGACTAGCACTTAAAACAAACTTATTTACAGTTAAGTGATTGAACTGAATTCCTAATTCATTCCATTCCAGGTATCTACTTGGAATACCAGTGTTCACACCCACAAAAGTTACAAATGACATGGTGGTATCTGTGTCCTTTCTGCAACTATGTTGCATTGCATGGCATTATACTGTTTTACAGTGCACTAATGAGTTCTGTATTTTAACATTGATTGCAAGTCAATATAAGTACATAGCAGTGAATAAAGCATGGATATTAGTTTTCAAATCTAATCATTATATTGTTTTCACAGTTAACTGTGCTCAGTGTTTTAACATTTATTGTATATCAATATAAGTACATAACACTGAATAAACTTGTACTTTACTTGGTTTTCAAAACTAATCATGATAGTTTTTCCAAGACCAATAAGGGATTTCTATGTCTTTACATTGATAATTAGTCAATATAAGTACATAATGTTGAATAAAGCATGTATTTTACTTAGTTTTCAAACTAATCACTACAGTGTTTTCAGAGTTCACTAAGAGAGTTATGTGTTTTAATATTGATTGTAAGTTGATATTGATTTGTAAGTACATGGCAGTGAATAAATATGTATTTTCTTTAGTTTTCAAAACCAATCAAAATAGTGTTTTCATAGCTCACTAAGTAAATTCTATATTTAACATTGATTGTAAGTCAATATAAGTACATAGCACTGTATAAAACAAGTATTTTACTAAGTTTCAAAGCTAATCCAGCTAGTGTTTTAACAATTCATTAAATGAGTTCTGTGTCTTTACTTTGATGTTAGTCAATATAATTACATAGTGGTTAATAAAGCATGTATATCACTTATTATTCAAAACTAATCACTATATTATTTTCACAGATACCTAGGTGGTTTCAGGATTTTAAGTCTGATTATAAGTCATTATATGTACATAGCTGTATAAGTCAGCCAAAGGGGTGCTAATGCAAAATACCAGAAATCTGTTGGTCTTTATAAAGTGTATTCATTTGGGGTAGAAGCTTACAGTTACCAGGCCATAAATTATAAGTTTCTTCCTTCACCAAAGTCTTTTGCTATGTATTGGAGCAAGACAGCTGCTGATGTTCTTCAGGGTTCAGGCTTCTTGGGTTCCTCTCTTCCTGGGACTTGCCTTTCTTTGGGCTCAGGCTTGTTTGTGCTACAAGGGCAGCTGTAGACTATCAGGCAAATGGCTTGCTTCTCTTCCCAGGGCCTTCTCTATTTCCTCACGACCAAGCTCCTCTGTATACTACTTGCTAGGACTCCAGCTCAAGACTCCACATCACAACTTCAACTCAAAACTGTTCCAACATTGTCCTTTGCCATGTCTTTTATCTTTGAGTCCCCACCCACCAAGGGGCAGGGGTCAATGCCTTACTGATGTGGCCCAGTTGACACCCTAATCATAACTTAATCATGCCCAGATTAGCAGACCAGTTTACAATCATAATCCAAAATCTATTTTTGGAATTCATAATTACATCAAACTACCCAACTGCTACAATAGCTGTGAATAAAGCATGTATTTTACTTAGTTTTCAAAACTAATCACTATGGTGTTTTCACAGTTCACTAAGATACTTCTGTGTTTTGACATTGCTTGTAAGTCACTATAAGTACACAGCACTGAATAAAGCATTTATTTTACTTAGTTTTCAAAAGTAATCATGTTAATATTTTCACAGTTCAGAAGTGAGTTCTGTGTTTTTACATTGATTGATTGTCAATATAAGTACATAGCAGTGAATAAAGCATGTATATTTCTTAGTTTTCAAACCTAATCACTATGGTGTTTCACACTTAAGTGAGTGCTATGCTTTAACATTTATTGTATATCAATATAAATAGATAGTGATGAATAAATCATGTATTTTACATAGCTCTCAAAACTAATCACTACAGTGTTTTCACTTTTCACGAATGGAGTTCTGTATTTAACATTGATTCTAAGGCAATATAAATACATAGTTGTGAATAAAGCATACATTTTACTTACTTTTAAAAACTCATCACTACAGGGTTTTCCCAGTTCACTGAGTTCTGTGCTTTAACATTGATTTTAAGTCAATATAAGAACATAAGAGTGAATAAGGTGTGTATATTTCTTAGTTTTCAAAAATAATCCTATAGTGTTTTCACAGGTCTGCAAGGCAGTTCTGTGTATTAACATATGTTGTAAGTCAATATAAATACAAAGCAGTGAATGAAGCATGCATTTTGTTTAGTTTTCAAAACTAAAGACTATAGTGTTTTCACAAGACACTAATTGATTTATGTGCTTTAACATTTTTTGTAAGCCAATATAAATATATAATGGTGAATAAAGCATGTATGTTTCTTAGTTTTAAAATTAATCACTATACTGTTTTTTTCAGTTCACTAAATGATTTCTGTGTTTTAACATTGATTGTAAGCAACGTAAGTACATAGCAGTGACTATATCATTCATTTTACTTAGTTTACATAACTAATTACTATAGCACTTTCACAGTTCACTAAGGGGTTTCTGTATTTTAACGTTGATTGTAAGTCAATATAAGTACATATTACACAATAAATCAGGTATTTCAACAAGTTTTCAACTAATCACTGTAGTGTTTTCAGAGTTCACTGAGACCTGTGTATTGACTGTAAGTCAATATAAGTAGATAGCCAGGAATAAATCATGTATTTTACTTAGTATTCCAAACTAATCACTTGAATATAATGTAAGAGACAAGGAGACAAGAATATTTCTTTTTGTTGAACTGCCCATTTGTGTCTGTAATACCAGGACTAATGCCTAGTCCATTACTGTTGCTGACATTTGAAAGGACCTAATAAATAAAGTTTCTTTAACCCACTTCATTTCTGATAAAAATAAAATAAGTGACTGGGGAATGTGATGGATGTAGGATGATGGAATACATGAAAGTAACTTGTTCCTCTCCTTGTTGCTAGGATATAAAAGAAAGAATTATATGTAAATTCAAAAGTAATGAGATGCAACCCTCTCAGTGTCAAATTCTGCTTTTGGTGGTCAAGAACATCCTGTTGAAGCAATGACGTATGAAAGCCAACTTCACCCAGTTGGGTGGGTTGTGCAGAGAAAGCCCCTTGCTGTCCTCACTTCAACTTGCTTAATTGAAATAGTAAATTTCCCACTCAGGGTAATTTTTTGATCATGCAATGTATGTGTATACATGATTTCCTGAAAATACTAATTATACAATTATATAACTAGCTATGTGTGTTCATCTATATGCATAAAAGTTAATGCATAATCAAAGCAAATGCTAAGTAGTAACTTAAGTATTTAAGTCAAGTGTAAAACTAGAGCACAGGAAATCAGTTCTGAGTCACTTTAGGCTGGCTTTGGTTCCTGTCTACAGACATAATAAATGTATGTTCTGCCTAATTCTCATGTTAAAGTTTTTTCTCTGGTTATCCCCAAAGCCCCAGGTTTGGGGCATAGCAAATCAGTGACTCCATTCATACTAAAACACATAAATAAAAATGGTAACCAGAGAATGATCCCAAGGTGGGCTGTGGAGGGGTTTGTCCACACCAGAGCATCCCTGACTCCAGAAGCCACTTGGGATTTTCCTGAGGACTCAGGGGTTACCCAGCATAGAGTCCCTTTTGAGCCACTGATGGAATCAAGTCAAAAGGTTAGGCAAGGCTCCTGGATGTGTAGGTTCATTGGGGTTGGTGGGCCATGCTGTGGGAGATGTTTGTGTGGGATGTGGTGGGAGGTGTGGGGGGTGGGCAACATGGGAATCCCAGTGGGTTCCGTGTAATATTTTGGGTAATCTAAGCACCTCTTAAAATATATGTATATATATATATATATATATAAATAACATTTTTGTAAGCAAATACACATATATGCATATATATTTATATATCATTTTACAAATGTTTGTATGTATTGTGAGAATTTTGATTTTTACCCATAATAAAAAAATAAAAAAATAAAAAAATAAAAAAAAAGGTTAGGAGAGAGAACTTGTTCATCTCCTTACCTTGGTGGGTAATTTTATTCCTTTATTCATTACTTCTTTTTTCTTCTAGCTGACATAAGTTAGCATATGGTTTCAGTTTTGCCCTTTCTCTTTGGCTTTGTGCTGACTACAAGTTAGCATTTGGTTTACCTTCAGTAAGGTAGCAGAAATTTGGATACAGTGGGAGAGGTTTTAAGGGGTTTTAGTCCCACCCCCTCATTTCTTTAAAGGGGAAACACATTGTTTGGCTTTGGCTAACTGTGAGTTAGCATTTGGCTTACTTTTGCTAAGGTAGCATAGGCTTGGTTATAGTGGGACATATTTTAGTGGGTGTGCATCCAACTTCTTCACTCCCTTAAAGGGGAAACCTGCTGTTTGGATTTGGATAACTGTGATTTAGCATCCAGTTTACCTTTGGTAAGGTAGCAGATGTTTGGTGGTGGTATGAGAGGTTTTGTGTGTTTGAGTCCCAATCCCTCACTCCCATAAAGGAGAAACCTGCTGCCTTTGGTACCTTTGCTTTGGTTGTTCTCTCTTCTTTCTTCTGCCATAGTGAATGAGTGCTTACCACCAGGATGCATCCTGAAAAATTGGTCTAAATTTGGGAAATCTGGTTTACAGAATCACACATTAATTGTTTTAGGTAATGAAGCTTAATCTAGGTATAGAATAAAAGACAGAGAAATTTAACCAGAATATGAGTTTGTGTATTTTAACATTATATTGCAATGAAATTTGTTTTGTAAACAGCAAAAAAATGGGCAGAATCCCATAGGTTGAAATCTTCTTTGAGTTGTGAAAAGATAAAGAAATTTAAAAGTTGTGAGTTAATGATGTGTGGGTCCCGTTCAGCCCCAGTCAAATATCTTAAAAGCAGTAAAAAAATAAAAAACGTGAAATGATGGAAAACTTGGAAACAACCATACCAAAGGTGTGCAAGTTATGAGTCAAGTTAGTAAATTTTATGTTTCTGCAGTTTTATCTTAATTCTTTTGTGTTTGTTCAAAGTATATTATCATAATTCCAGATAGTAATATTAAATTAACATATAAAAATTCTTAAAAGAGCTCTAGTCAAATGGCCAAAAATTAAATAAGCACTTATGTTAATATACAAAGCAGAGAGACTGTTTTATCAAAATAGCTTTTTGTACTTTAATCCTATTGTGTCCTGAAACTCCAAAACAATAGCTTTTTGGGTGTTGTTGGGGATACAGGAAACCCTTCATTCCTCATTTAGCTCAAATATGTATGTGTTAACTAGTAAAAGTTGTACATGGGAATGGAGAACCCCCAGTAAGCTTTTTTTAAAAAAAAAGTAAAAAGAGAGTAATAGCAGAGACTCAATCAATAGAGGGGGTTGACACTAACTTGCCCTGTGAATTGGATATAGCCAGCACTAATCTAGGTGGGGTTTATGGCAAAGGCAACATTCTAAGCAAATAACCCTTGGATTTTGGTCCCAATTGTAGAAGAGGGCCAAATTATGATGTAGCCTCCTGAAAAAGCCACTGTGTACAACATACCACACCCTTTTGTAAGTAGAGGGCTTAACCCAAAAGTGTCCGGTCACTTTGAAAACTGCTATCCCTCTCCAGAGGTGAATTGCAGATATTAGAGAAAAGACAGGAACATTTAACTGTCATGGGCTGCCCTCTGTGGAGGAGAGATCTGTGGAAAGACATCTGAGACACCTGCTAGTGATGATAGGTAGCTGTCTATCATGTCCATGCTCACTCTTCTAACACCCCTATCAGGAATGTTGAGACAGATACCCTCACAAAGATCTGAAACCATGCCATTTAAACTCAAGAAGCAGCAGAGTAACTCCACAGGAAAAAGGAAACATCATGGCTACTATACTTTGTGGCAGCATTTCCAGCTACCTGTTATTCACCAACATCTTGTGGATATCACCCAAGAGTGTCAGTCATGCTCACTTCAATGACTGCAAGAATTACATCACCAAATGGAACATATTTGCCAAATACAGACTCCAGTAGCATGATGGCAAGTGGATTAAATCAGTCCCCTCCTGCTCTTGGAAGAGGCAAGGTATGCTTTCATTGCCTCAGACACTGCCGTGGAACTCTTGTAACCAACAAGGTGCTATTCACTACCAAAAATAGTAAGTGCCCTATATGGGGTGCCAGCCCAAATTAACAGTAACCAAGAAACTCCATTTACCAGTCACCTTATGCAGTCTTAGGCTATGTCTCAGACTATTATTTAAACTATCCATCTGTTTTATAACCACACTGGTGAAGGTCTTATAGAGAGGATGAATAACTTTGAAAGGAGCAAATACAAAGTGATAAGGGACCTTTACAACAATTCAACTAAGAAACTTTCTCCAACCTTAACTGGTTTAAATTCAGCACCTCAGGTTAAAGTCCCATTTCCAATTGAAATGTTAACAGCAAGACAGATGCAAACATTGAGAATATGAATTAAAAGGCCAGTAGCCCTACAGACAAAAAGGGGAAGTAATAATAATCTGTTGTTGCCTATGCCTCAAACCATACAAATTGGGAAAATGAGGTCACTTGGCTGTGGTGCTGGCCTATGCAGGCTTGCTGGTTGGGAATTTTAAGCCCATGGGAAATAGGAGTCACCCAAAACATTATTATAAAACTAAAAGAAAATTTAAGTATCTTTTAGTAATTGTAAACACCTTTTCAAGATGAGGAAGCTTTTCCCTACCACACAAAACAGTATTCCATGGTAACTAAGTTCCTCCTCCTGAGGTTTGTACTGCCCCAAACAACTCAGTCAGATAATTAACCTGCTTTTATTTCAGTAGTGAAGGGTGTCAACAAATGTCTTAGAATTAAGTGGAAATTGCATGCAGCCTGGAGACCTGAGTCATCAGGAAAGGTGGAAAGGGTGAACTATAGTTAAAAGAAAACTTTTTTTAAAAATTTCAGGGAACACACTTAAAATGAACAGAAACACTTAACCTAGGTCTCCTTTGGGTCAGAGTGGTCCCTAGAAGAGAACTTGAGATAAGTCCTTTCAAGCTTATGTATGGAAGGCCCTTTCTAGGCAACCTGAGGGAAAAATCCAATTCCCCAATAACCTTAGAGAGAACCCTCCATAAGTGAGGCTTGCAGTTAGGAGAGCTCCTCATCACCATGCATGTATGCACCTAAAATACCTAACTGACCAGCCTCTCCACCCTTTCTCAGTCAGGGGATTATGTTCTTTTAAAAGTTTGGAGATACAAACTCCCTGAAGATTAGCTTAAACCTTTAATGGGAGGTAAATTATACAGTACTATTAACCTCTCATTCTTCTCTTAAGTTACAGAAAATCAAGTCCTGTATCCATTGTATCAGAGCAAAACTTTACTGTTTATCAGATCCAGCAGATAAAGGAGATCCTAACCAATAGCCCACACCTGAGCATGAAGTAAAATATGAAGTGGAGCCAGCTGGGAACCTATTAATACATTTCCTATTCAGAAAGAAAAAAATCTCCCCCAGATACTAATTCTATTCTTTCTTTTACAGAACCTACAAATATCTAGCCCTGAGGGAAGATATTAATCATCCCTCACACCTGTTTTGCAAATCATCCAAAGCCTCTACAATAAAACCAAATGTTGGTACTGTGTAAATTTGCATAATCAATATCAAGTAGTGCCTGGACTAGCTGTACTGTGGAATGCTTCATTTAATCTACACCTTGAAAGCAGTGGCCTGAAGAACCTACTTAAAATTCAGACTTTGTGGCAAGGCCCCAGGATGTGTAAGACCATTGAGAGTGGTGGACCACACTTATGGGAGATGTTTGTGTGGGATGTGGTGGGAGGTGTGGGAGGTGGGCAACATGGAAATCCCAGTGGGTTCCATGTAATATTTTAGGTAATCTAAACACCTCTTAACATATATATATATATAACATTTTTGTAAGCAAATGCACATACATGCATATATATTTATATATCATTTTACAAATATTGGTATGTATTGTAAAAATTTTGATTTTTACCCACAATAAAAATTAAATTAAAGAAAAGGCAGATGCCAAAGCATGTAACATCACAAATAATCAAAGACAGACAATTTATCCCTTTGTTTACTGT
Organism: Tolypeutes matacus; assembly: GCA_026826555.1. Taxonomy (NCBI): domain Eukaryota; kingdom Metazoa; phylum Chordata; class Mammalia; order Cingulata; family Chlamyphoridae; genus Tolypeutes; species Tolypeutes matacus. The sequence continues at coordinate 4,058,506 of JAKSZT010050948.1, forward strand.
TTTAAGAATCAAGCCTTCACTGGAGTTGTAGATGCATCCTTATACTTAGCCACTGATTTCTCCAAAGATGTGAAAGCATTAAGCCAATAACCTCATAACATGGGAAAATAAGTTCTCCTCTGAAACCCATCCAGCTTCACCAAGTGGTTGCTCCCCTTCATTAATTATTATCTTAATTTTTTGGCAGTTACACCTCTACTCATATCATGCATGCAACACTTTGTTCAAAAGCAATTGCAAATTTTAACAGATCAACTTTTCCTCCTCAGACCACCCTCTTACAATGGTTTCCTAAGAGATGAATGCATATAGTGTCAGCAGGAAATAGTTACAGAAGATCTGAGCTTCATTGGTTTCCCCTGTGACAAGAATATCGCCAAAACTAGGAGGGAGTTGATGGATGTAGGATGACAGAATACATGAAAGTAACTTGTTTCTTTCCCTGTTGTTAAGATACAAAGGAAAGAATTGTATGTAAATTAAAAGGTAATGAGATGCAACCCACTCAGTGCCAAATTCTGCTTTTGGTGGTGAAGAACATCCTGTTGAAGGAATGAAGTATGGAAACTAGCTTCAACTTGTTGGTGGGACTCTGCCGAAGCCCTTTGCTTCCTTCACTTCAATTTGCTTAATTAATGTAGTAAATTTCCCACCCAGAGGTGGAGTTATCCATTGTCTTTTGGATCATGCAATGTATGTGCAAGCATGATTTCCTGAACATACTAATTATACAATTATATAACTAGCTGTGTGTGTTCATCCATATGCTTAAAAGGTAATGCATAATCAAAGCAAATGCTAAGTAGTAACTTAGGTATTTAAGGAAGAGTAAAACCCCAGCACAGGGAACCAGGTCTGAGTCACGTTCGACTGGCCTTGGCTCCTGTCTGCAGACATAAATGTTTGCTCTGCCTAACTCTCATGTTAAGGGTTTCTCCTCTTGTCATCCCCAAAGGCCCATCTTTGGGGCCTAACAAATGGATAACAGATATCAGATTTTTTGACAGAGATATGGGGCAACATTATTTTGGCGTGTGAGAACAAAGAGGTGCCTTACATTGAAACACAGCACTAAGCAGATTTGTCCACAGAGATCAGGAATTGCTGGGCAATGAGAAGCCTTCTTCATGGTAATGAATTATTTTATATATAACTGACATTGAGGGTGCAGAATACCTGTTTCTGGTGTCCCTTGAAGAGGTCAGCAGGAAGAGCCTAAGCAGAGCAGTCACCCACCCTAAAGGCAACAACAACTTAAGTCACTGCTTTTGCTTTGCTGAAAATTTGTACAATATTTTTTATGCAATATATTTTTGGATGAATGGAGGCATGAATCATCTGGCAGTATTATATTTCAGTTACATCTCCTCAAGATTGACTGAGTAGATATTCTTTGTAGTACATTTAATTGCCATTTCATGAGATAAGTCCTATTGACTCCATAGTGGAGTCCACTTTGAAATGAGTTAGCTTTGACTTCCTTCACTTAATATATGTCCTTGTGACAGTCTGCATTTGGTCATATATATTCTTTTTTGTTCTTCTTTGGTTAGCATCACTTCCTGTGATTTTTGAGAAAGAATTTATGTGTTTATAATATTATAAGTGTTATAATAGGATTCTACAAAGGCTTTGTAGGCATTCTCCAGTATCTCATAAGGTTGGGGAAACTGGTCCCCATATTTTGTTTCTACTTCTTTTTTTCCGATGGTAAATATCATTGAAATACAGACAGTGTGGAGGAAATTTTTTAAAGAATTTTTATTTATACATTTCTTTACACAGACACAAAGAGAGCAACTAATTTGTTTCTGTTATTTAAAGCTTTCACTGAGTTAAATCATAAAATTATTTTTATATCATTCATTATCTTTTCTAGCAAAATTAATTTTTATCAATTTTGTATCTTTTTTCCATAGATTTCTTATAATCTCAACTCATTTTTAAATGTTTTACTTATTTCTTTTACTTTTACTCTTTTTTAAGGGTGTCCCTTTTGTATATGTGTGATAATTTAGCAATGTCTATTTTCCTTTTATTTATATCTTAATGTGTACCTTATCTGAGATGCCTTTCTTTTGCTTTTTCATTAAGTCTTATAACTCAGCAAATTTTTCCTTTTTCAAGATGGTTTGAAAATTCAGAAACACTTACCCAACCAAATAAATCTGATGATAGAATTTTTCATTTCTCAAAAAAAAATGCTGCTGGTACTTTGATTTAAATTGTGTTGAAACCATAAGTCAGTTGGGGTAATATTGACTTTTTAATGATATTTAGCTTTTCAATTCATGAGCATGGAATTTTCTTCCACTAATATTGAGACCTTTGATTTCTTTTAACAAAGTTTTGTTGTTTTCCACATATAAGCCCTTTACATCCTTCATTAAATTTATTCCTAGGCCCATCCCCTCATTCAGTCCCATGCAACTTGGGAGTCATTCACAGACAACATGGCCCAGATCCCTCCTGCCAGAGATTTTAGAGCCACACAGATCAATGAGTTAGAAGATCATATATATCCTGGCACAGGAAACTTAGTCAAGAGACACCCAGGGAAAATCACAAGTTGCTGAGGTGTGCTGAATACAAAAGGATCCCTAAAGTTAAAGTATACAGAGAGATCATGGCAAAATTGTTGGCAAGAGCTGCACACAGCAAATCTGGTTTCTGTTGGCTAGATCTCATAATAATAAAACAGACTTTTCTGGATTGACCTACCTATATGCATTGACCCCATCTGGGTATGAGAGGGCATGATATGCTAACAGTGAAGAAACTGGAGGCAGCAAAGTATCACAGAAATAAAAGGAGGAGCAGGAACTGAATTGCTGTAAGACAGGATGGGACATAGAATGGAAATGTATAACAAAAAGAAAGTATTGAAAAAGAGAAAAAAATTAAACAAATCTTAAGAGCTGGGAAGAAAATTCAGTAGAAAAACAAACAGAAAAGATCATGATTCCCAGAGAAAGAACAGAAGAAACGAAGCTTTCTCCTGGAGGCCTAAAATTGAAAAAATGAACAATCTTGAAAATCTTACCACATATCCAGGGAAGAATCAGATGAAAGAAATCTGAAAAAAAAAAAAATTTCAGAGCTGAAAAAAATCTGAACAGCTAAACATGAGCTACTCTAAAGGTGCAAAATAATTTGCAACAAGGTTCAAAGAAGAATCTTAACACAAACCTGATAAACAGTGAAACCCTAGAGAAGGGGGAGAGATGGGCCTTCAGAGTTAATCATCAGGATAGTCAGATCCTCAGATCTCCACAAAAAATAACAAGCCATACTAAGAAACAGGAATATATGACTCAGTCAATGGAACAAATTGAAATTTCAGAGGGGACACAGGATTTGGAACAACTAAACAAAGAACTTCAAAAACATCACTTCAATCAATTTAAGGAGATGACTATTGCACTAAAGAATATTAAGAAAATGTGTGCACTTAAAGAGGAACTTGGAAGTTTAAAAAGAAAAGAACAGTTATTATTGCAATGAAGTCACAATAATGGAGAGTAAAAAAATAATAGAGGCATACAAAAGCCGGTTTGAATATGAGGAAGAAAGAATTAGCAAATTAAAAGACAGGATAATTGACATCATACATTCAGGAGAGCAAATAAAGAATAAAAGAGAAAAATTGAGCAGTGTCTCAGTGATTTGAGTGATAACATGAAGCACACAAACATAGATGTCATGGATGTCCCAGAAAGAGAAGAGTAAAGGGGTAAAAAGAATATTTGAGTAAATAATGACAGAAAATTCTTCAACTCTTATAAAAGACATAAATATACTTGTCTAGGAAACATATGGTACTCCAAACAGAATAAATCCTAATAGATCTACTAAGAAACACATACTAATAAGAATGTCACACTGTGGGAGATGTTTGTGTGGGATGTGGTGGGAGGCGTGGGAGGTGGGCAACATGGGAATCCCAGTGGGTTCTGTGTAATATTTTAGGTAATCTAAGCACCTCTTAAAATATATGTATATATATATATATAAATAACATTTTTGTAAGCAAATACACATATATGCATATATATTTATATATCATTTTGCAAATGTTTGTATGTATTGTGAGAATTTTGATTTTTACCCATAATAAAAAAAATAAAATAAAATAAAATAAAATAAAATATGTAAAATAGAAAAAAAAAAAAGAATGTCAATTGCAAAAGATAAAATGAAAATTTTGAAGGCAGCAAGAGGAAAGCAATTCATCACATACAAGTGAACCATAATAAGAATAAATGCCAAATTACCATCAGAATCAATGGAGGCAAGAAAGCAGAATTATGATATATTTAAAGTACTGAAAGAGAAAAACTACCAGCCAAAAATTCTTTATCTGGAAAAAATGTCTTTTGAAAATGAGGGAGATTTTAAAATATCATGGATAAAAAATGGGAAAGTTAGTCAACAAAAGACATACCCAACAAGAACTACTAAAGAAAGTTCTGCAGGTTGAAAAAAAAAGGAAAGAGTGACTTTGAGTAGTGTGAATAAATGAAGATCTCCAGTAAGGGTAATGTTATAGTTTGGTAAAGGATGATAATGCAAAAATACCAAAAATGGTTTTCCATTTATAATAGGAATATATTAGGGTAAAATCTTACAGTTCAGAGCCTGTGAAAATTTCCTAATCTAGATATAATCAGAGATGCAGTCTTACCAAAGTCAGCTGCTGGCAAGTCCTGTATGGGGAGGCAAAATGGCAACTAGACTCTGCCAAGGTCCCTGCTTTCCACTGTAGGCAAAATTTCTCCCCAAGCTCAGCTTTGGGCATTCAGGCATATGGCTCATCTCTCCCCTTGGCCTATGTCTCTTCAGCTTCATGCTGATCAGCCTCCAGCCTCTCTGTCAGCCGAGTTTAGCCTCCAGCCTCTCTGTCAGCCTCTCAGGGCTTATTTTTATGCAGCTGTAAGCAATACTGGCAGCATGAGATGGCAGCTCTCTTTCTCTATGCACTGTTTATATAAGTTTCTAGTAAAAGGATTAGCACCCACCATAAGCTCTGAATTCTAATCAAAGACCTTAACTGAAGTGATCTAATCAAAAGGTCCCTTAATTTACTCTATGCAGAGGTCCTACATCGTAATAGGTGTAAATGTACAGGAGTGGGTTAGCTTAAGAAAATAATCTTCTTGAGTCAACAAAAGACCCAAATCAGCACATTTCACCCTTTGGATCCTGAAAATAGCCTTTTAACACATGCAAAATACATGCACTATATCACAATATTTCAAAAAGTCAAATGATTTCAGAAGGAATGCTAAGTACAAAATCTCATAAAAATCAGTGTTAGGCCTGTGATCTGTCTTGAGGCAAAATTTCCCTCCAGCTGTAGACCTGTGAAGGAAAATAAGCTATCTGCTTCCAATATACAAAGGAAAAAGAGTCACAGAATACATATTCCCTTTGCCATAGGGATAAATTGAAAGGAAATCAGGTGCCATGAATACCAAACAGTACCAAAACCTTGCAGGACATAATCCATTAGATTTAACACTCTGAAAGTCATCTATAGAATTATGGTTTCTTCTCAACTGCAGAACCTCATGGAAGCCCACCCTCAACAACAATGGACAATAACTCAGTTCCATCCTCATGAACGATCTAAGTGGTGGCCAAGCACTAGACCTCAACATCCAAGAACACTGGAGTGATGGCCACACTCTTGCCAATCTCTGGGGCATGTGCTCAAATCCATCAGAAGTGTAGAGACACCACCTAACTCTCCCCAACACCACATAATATACTCCACCTTCTTTAAAGCCTGGGGTGGTAGAATTCTCCATGAATAATGAGAAAGAAGGCACATCCTCTTCAAATGCTGGGGCAAATTTTTCCTTTCCAGATACACAGCTTGGTTTCCCCTCTTGGCCTGATAAGATGTCTTAAGTCTAGACCTCAGCTTCCACAGTTTTGCCTTTGAAGCTTTTCCTTTAATCTCTCATTTTTCTGTCCCTTTTAGTCCATGCTGACAGTGGTTGCTAACATACAGATCTTGCAAAGAGCTTGTTGATTTTGCATGCAGTCCACTGGGGTCCCAAACATAAAAACAATAGGAATTTTTTTCAAATCCTTTCTGGATAACTGCATTTCCAACCCTGACTTGCAAGAAAATGGCAGCCTGGTTCCATGTTCTGTTATTTCCTCACATGGGGCATTATTTTCTAGAGACTCGTTTCCCAGAAGATCAGAATTTCCTGAAACATCCATGTCTGGTTTCTTCATGCCAAGTAGTTCAGTTCTCAGCTTTCCTCTCACATTAACTTTAAGCTGCAAGGAAAAGCCAGGCTGCACTTTCCACATTTGGTTTAGAAATTTCATCAGTTGAATGTCCAAGCTCATCACTTTCAAATTCTGTCTTCCATATAACATCAGGAATTAATTTAACCACATTCTCTGCAACCTTAAAACAAGAATCAACTTACCTCCAGTTTCCAATAATAGATTCATCAATAACTAGCTGAAAACTGGAAAATCCACAAATATATGAAAGTCAATTAACATCTTTTATTCAGTAGGTTAAAGATGAAATTGCAAGGGAAATCAGTAAATACCTTGAGACAAATGAAAATGTTAGCCCAAAATAAAATTTAGAGGAGGCAATGAAGGCAGTGCTGAGAGAGAAAGCCATAGCCATAGATATTCACATTATAAAAAAATACAGATTTCAAATCAGAGACCTAACCTCAGAAATAGAAAATGAGGAAAAAAAAAAAAAAAAAGAGAAAACTAAACATAAAAACAAGCACGAGGAAAAAATAATAAATATTAGATGAGAAATCAATGAAATTGAAAATTTCATAAAATAAAGAGGAAAAACAAAACCAAATGTTGGTTCTTTGAAAAGATCAATAAAATGTATAAACTCTTAGATAAACTGACAGAGTAAAAAATTAGATTCAAATCAATAAAACCATAAAGTAGAAGGTGGACATTACTAAGGACCCCACAAAATAAAAAGTATAATAAGAGGATATGAACAATTGTAAGGCAAAAAATTAGAAAATTTAGACAAAAGAGAGGTCTTAAAAACACACAACCTACGCTGATTCTAGGGGAAATAAATTCTCTCAACAGACCAAGTAAAAAAAGAGATAGAATCAGTCATCAAATGCCTTCCAAAAAAAGGAAAGTTCAGAACCAGATGGCCTCACAGGGAATTCTGCCAATCATTCCAAGAAGAATTAATAAAAACCCTGCTTAAAATAGTCAAAAAAAATTGAACAGAGAGGAACACTACCTAATCCATTTTATAAGGCCAACATCCAAACATCAAGCCAAAGATACTACAATAAAAGTAATTCATAGACTAATTTCCTTTTGACTATAGATACAAAAAATCCTCATCAAAATACTTGTAAATAAAATCCAAAAGCACCTTAAAAGAATTATACACCATGATAAAATGGGTTTTATCCCAGGTTTGCAAGGGTGTTTCAACAGAATAAAAATAATGTGACATACCACATTATCAAAATAAAGGAAGAAAAACATATGATCATTTCAATTAATGCAGAAAAGGCATTTGAGAAAATTCAGCTTCCTATTTTGATAATAACATTTAGAAATGTAGAAATAGGAGGAAATTTACTCAACATGATAAATGGAATATATAAAAATCCACAGCATACATCATAGTCAAAGCTAAAATTCAAGAAGCTTTCTCTATAAGATCTGGAATGAGACAAAGATGTCCATTTTCACCACTGTTATTCATCACTGTATTGGAAAAGTTCTAGCCCAAGCAGTTAGGCAACGAAGAGAAATAAAAGGCAACCAAACTGAAAAGGAAGAAGTGAAACTTTTACTATTTTCAGATGATATGATCTGAAAATCCTGAAAAATCCACAACCTACTGGAACTAATAAACAAATTCAGCAAAGTGGTGTGGTATACTTAATAGTACAATCATAAAAATAATTTTTCATGTAAATGAATGTACCACACTAATTCATGGTTTTGATAATAAGGTAGTATATGGGGGAAAATACACTTGAATGTAAACTATGAACTACAGTTAATATTCTTCAATCATTTCTAACAAATGTTCTACACTGATGCAAAGTATTAAGAATAGGGGGGTTGTGGTGACTTGAATTAGGTGAATCCAGAAAAGATTATGTTCTTGAACAAATCCATTTCTGTGAGTGTGGGGCCTATTGATTGCTTTAGATTCAATTAAGGGACCCTTTCATTAGATCAATTTCAATTAGATCACTTTAGGGATTTTGATTGGACTCTGTAAATGAGCCATGACCCAGGTTGGGTCTCTGCCCTCTTGGTGGGTCTTATATAAGCTAAGAGAAATAGAGAGAAAAGAGAGACAGAGAAAATGAACTCTGCCATATAGACCCTGACATGTGAGGGAGACAGAACTCCCGGTCTGCATCCAGCTGCAGTAAGACAAAGAAGTCCCAAGAGGCTCAAGGACATGAGACCCAGGGGGAGATGCCTGATAACCCACGGCTGATCTTGAAGAGAAATTAGAGCAAGAAAACAGACCTGCTATCTTGCCTTGCCTCATGGCAGGATTCCAGGATCTGCCAGCAGACAATCTCTTATGAGAAACAGTTACCATAAGCATAAATATCTCCAATAGAAGGACCTGCCCAAACTGGTGCCACAAAGGAGAAACACATTTCTCAATGAAGTGATTTATTTTGAGCACACAAGCAAGGAACTTGGGAATCTTCCCCAAACCAGTCCAAAGTGAGAATGGGAGTTAGGGTTTTTATAGGCAAAGGAAAAGGGGCTAGGCATCAAGGAAGGTATGTGCAGTTCCTCAGTCTGCATTGCCCCAAGCACATCAAACTTGCTTTTTCTCTATTTTGGGAGGTAATTAACCATAGTTTAGGTATTGTAAAAGATTACAGTTCCAAGGACTAGAAATGTCCTAAGCAGTGAACCATAAGAGATGCTTTTGATAACAAGAAAATATATTTATTAACATTTCTTTGGTTAAGCACCTTTGGCTCTTCTAATACCCTTCCCAAAAACTAATTGAGTTGTTTTTCTATTAATCTAATTTGTTCTTAGTTGATTGAAGGATATTAAACAGACCTACTAATTTCTGCTTATTCTTATTCTTATTCTGCTTACAGGAATTAGATGGCATTTCAAAGCAAAACAAGACAGAATGTTGTCAGGAATACCTTATATCCCAGTAAATCTGCAAATTTCCTCAGAGACAAAAAACATTATATTTTTGAGAAGTTGGCTGAGAAACAACTCATGAAGTCCTTGCACATAGGCATACCCACAACCCAAATAAAATCCCTTTGTAAAAACCAACATATTTCTGGTATATTTCACTGGCAGTTTTTTGTAAACTTGAACAGGCAGTATATGGGAATACTGTATTTTTAAAATGATCTCTCTGTAAACTTGTAATCTCTCTATTAAAAAAATTAAAACCTGTAATACAATATTTCCTTTCATCCACTAGGATGGCTAAATTGAAAGACAGATAATATTCAAGAGAGCTTTAGGATGTGGAGAAATCAGAACACTTATAAATTGATGCTGGGAATGTAAAATGACTGCACAAATTGGAAAACAGCCTGGTTGTTTCTCTACTGATTAAATAAAAAATAATATGATCCAGAAATTACAGTCTTAAGAATACACACGAAAGAAATGAAAGTATAGGTTTCCCCCAAAAAGCTCAACTACAATTGTTTATATAAACATTACTCATAATAGCCAAAAGTTGGAAATAAAACAAATGTCCATTTGTGGTTAAAAAAAAAAAAAAGAATTCAAAGCATGGACCTTAAAAAATATGTACCCACCAATGTTCACATTTGCCAAAGGATAGAAGCAATTCAAGTGTCCATCAACCAATGAATGGATAAACAAATGTGGTATATTCATAAATAGAATTTTATTCAGCATTAAAAAAGAATGAAGCTCTGATGCAACAGCAAGGATGATTCTTGAAGGCAGTATGTTCAGTGAAATAAACCAGACACAAAAGGACAAATGTGTGATGTCACTGATATGAAATAATTAGAATAAACCAAGCTCATAAAGTCAGAATCTAGACCATAGCTTACCAGGATCTGGGGTGGCAGTAGGAAATGGAGAATTAGTGTTTAAATTGCACAGAATTTTTATTGAGTTTGATTGTAATGTTTGGTAATAGGTGATGGTGAGGGTAGCACAAAATTGTGAATATAATTAACAGCACTAAATTATATACATGATAATGGTAAAAGAAGAAATTTTAGGTCATATATATATGTTATGAGACTAAAACTTAAAAGAATAAACATAGGATTGTATAACACAATGAACTCTATTGTGAATAACAATATTTACCTACAGTTAATAGTACAATTATAAAAATGTTCTTTCATGAATTTTAACAAATGTACCTGTCTAACACTAGGTGTTAGTAATAGGATGGTTTATTGGAATTCTGTGTTTTATATATTTTATGCATGATATTTCTGTAAACCTATAATTTTTCCTCAAAAAATTAATAAAAATACTTTAGTATATCTATACAAAAGAATGTTATTCAGCCCATTAGAATGAATGAACCCTACATACATGGGCAATACTTAGAAAAGGAGGACAGACCATTACACCAGACCCTTGATATTGATTGTTGTACTTATGAACCTTTCTTATAAAATTGAAACTTTGCTAAGTATTATATACTGCCTAATACTTACCTCCCCAAAGCCTCCTTGTTCCTTAAATATGCCCTTTCTCTAAGCCAAACTCAGCAATTAAACAGATTATCTCTCCCCAACCCCCATCATGAGACATGAATCCTAGGGATGAGCATCCCTGGCACCAACGGATTATTACCAAGCACTGACTAATGATGTATTTGGAAAAAGACTTTGACCAAAAGGGGTAAATATTAAATACAAATGAGTTTTTATGGCTGAGATTTCAAAGTAAGTCAGAACTTTATTCCAGAGGTTTTCCTTATGCACATTTCAGCAGGATCTCATTGACTGCCATAGGAAACAGCACCTCATCCAGCATGGCTGCTGAGGGCTTTGGAGATATATAGACACTATAGGCAAGGTTGGCAATCTCAGGAATTCAGAATCTTGTCAATGGGACTTACTTTGGAATAAATGCTCCCCAGGGTAACAAACTGACTAATTTATAATTTCCCTACACATGGCTCTTCTGTCCCTTTTATTTGAATCTATAATTAACACTGTACTGAAATAAATGTCCCAGAGACTTAAACATTCTGTCTTTTCATATGCTGGTTGAGCCATGAGTCTCAACTGATTTGCAACACCTACAGTTCATCTTACTCATTCAGGACAAATAACAAAAGGAGGATGATAGGCAACATCTGACCAAAAAAATCAGTACCTACAACTGCAAGCAAGACAGTTCTATCCATCTGACCCCTGGGATCTAATCCTGTTTTCAATCAGAAACAGAGTGGGCATCACCATCCCCAAATTCTCGAGATTGAGGTTTGAACAAACATAAAGGGGGAATACAACTATAAACTAAAGTAGACTCATTATTATACTAGTAATAGAAGAACTTATATCATTGTCATAAAAACAGCGGCCACCAGAACTTAAAATCAGAAAGAGAGGGATTAATAAAGTAACATGTGGACATTTTTGGAACACTGGAAATATCCTGCATGACATTGCAATGATGGAAACAGGTCATTATACATTTTTTTCAAAACCTATAAAATTGTGTGGAACACAATGTAAACTGTAATGTAAAATATAGTCCATGGTTAGTAGAAATGCTTCAACATATTTTAATCAATTGTAATAAAGGTACCACACTAATAAAATATATTGAAGTGGGAAAGTGTGGGAGAATGAGGGGTTAGGGTATATGGGACTCCCCTATATTTTTGAGGTAACATATATGCAATATGAAGCTTCTTTAAAAACAAAAAAGATTAAACAAGAAAAATAAAGAATGAATGAAGTATTGATATATCCTTCAACCTAGATAAACTATGAAAACATTATCTGTGAACAGAATAGAGGATGTATTTTATGATTCAATTAATATGATAGACTAGAATAGGAAAATCTATAGAAACAGAAAGCAGATTAGTGGTTCCTTAGGATTATAGGGAAATGAGAAGAGGGGATGATAGTAAAGGGTATATTGTTTCTTAATCAAGATTAAGATGTTCTAAAATAAACTATAGTGATTGTTGTATATAACTCAATATAATAAGCACTGAATTCTAAAATTTAAAAGAATGAATACTATGGTATTAAATTTGTCATAATAAATCTGTTTAAAAACTTTTGTGAGTATATGTTTATTGATTATTTCTTACATAAAACATCAAAAGCATTACCACAAAAGAATAAACTGAAAATTTTATATGGATCAAAATCTCCTTTCTGCTCTTGGAAAGACATTGCCAAGACAGGAAGAGGACAATTCCCAGATTGATACATATGTTTATATATTTGTACATTTTACACCCAATAATATACATGTAAACAAAAAAGCATTAAAAATTCACAAATAAAAAGAACCTCATTTTGAAAAAAATCAAGCAATACACTTGAATAGACACCTAAGGGTAGGGAAAATAAAGATATGAAAGATGCTTAACATCATTGGTCTTCAGTTCACGTAAATGCAAAATACAAGTGGATAACACAAGAGGCCTATTAAAATGGTGAAATTAAAAAAAAAAATAAATGAACAATACCAAGTAATGGAGAAAAATTTCAGTTCTTGAGCAACTGGAAAGCTCATAAACACTGATGGTGAGAGACTGCAAGATATTACAGCTAGTTTTCAAAAAAGTATAACCCAGCAATTCAATCTCTCTGTATTTACATTAAGATAGTAGACACTACATTCATGGGAAAACCTGTATAAAAATATTTTTAGCATCTTTAATCATAAATCAACAAAAACTCCAAATTACCGAAGTACCCTGTAACTAGTAAGTGGATAAGGAAACTGTGATAAAACATGATACTGGAATTTCACTAAACAATAGAAAGGAAGGAAATAAAGATATACACAACACATATGACTTCTAAGTGAGTTAGAGTAAAGGAAAAGACAGACTCCAAAGAGTACATATTATATGATTCCATTAGTTTGAAATTCTGGCAAAGGAAAAACAATAGGGCTTGCTAGTGTTTGGGAAGGGAGGAATTATTGACTGCGATGGAGTACATAGAAGCTATTTTGGTGACATATACCTTGAATGTGGTGGTTGTAGCATGGCTGTACATTTTGTCAAACAAATGTAGCAGTACATGAAAGGTTGAATTTTATGCATATAAATTACACTGTATAAAATGTAGCATGATGTCACCAGATGACATAGTGAGACATTCTTGTGTTGTCTCCTGATAGAAGAGATGAACAAAACTGACACAACCTTCTTTCTCAGAATTCAAGAAAATAGCTAAAGATTTGCAGTAACAGGTCAAGTAACAAATTATATATAAAGGTAATTTAAAAATGGTAGCAAAACCTCATGTGTCATTTACAGACACTTCCCATATCCCTCACCATCTCATTAAGGAGCTACCTCATGTTTCTAATGCAGATCCTATATCTTGGTTCTGGGGAGAGCAAAGAAACCATTGTGCACATACTGGGTGAATGTATATCTCTGACACTCTGGTGGCAGCCTGAAGTTCTGAATCAGAATTCATTTCAGGTTTAACATCACAAAGCATTATGAAAGAGAAATAATATAATGGATGCCTGGGGAAAATGAATGTAGACATTGGGATATGCAGTGTGTCAAAAGAGATCAGAAAGAGAGACCGTTTCCTGGGAATAAGTGATTGGTAAGATCTACAAGGAAGCAAGCTCTGGACAAGATGTATGCACAGAAAAGACTGTGCTACATTATGACCTTTGAGTATTTGTGAGATGCATTACTAGGCAGCCTAAATGATGAAGGAGAGCACTTAAAGAGGATAATCTGAAAGGGTTGTGAATGGTGGTTTCTTTTTCCTTCTATTTATTAGCTGTTGGTATTCAAGGAGAACTCATAATATAAGTCAAAGAATGGATACTTTAGTGAATAAATTCCAGAAGCAATATATGAAAATAAATATACACTGTGTAACAAGATTACCAAATATGCCAACAAACAGAAAGTGATGGTTCATGTGAAGGGTCAAAAGGAATAGTTATAATCCAACAACAATAAAGTCCAGATTTTAGAAATAACAGATAAAGATAGTAAAAATGTGTCATGTACATTTGATTGAGGGAGCATCAATAAGATTAAATGAAGCTTTCTGTTCAGAGACCACGGAAGCAAGAAGGCCATGAATGACATATAAAGTACTGAAAAAAAATGCCAACTATGTAATCTATATCAAGCAAAACTAACTTTTAGAAATGAGGGAGAGATTAAGATCAAAGTTGAGGGAGTCTGCAACCACTAGACAGGCAATACAAGGAAGGATAAAGGGCGTTCTTCAATTTGAATGAAAAGGACACTAGACTATGTGACAAAGCTAAATCTTGCATTTTTGGTTTGTAACACCACTTTTTACTTTCAAAAGTATCTACAAAGCAAATGCATGAACGTAATGACAAATGTGGGGATCCAGGAGCTGCCCAGCCCTGGCTTCCCCTCCCTAATGGACTATCAGCCCACAGCAAACAGCCACCTCAGGGCAAAGAGCCTAGGTGTAGTCCCTGGCTCCCTACTCCAAATGAAGTGTGAGTGCAGGCTCCTTGGGAGGAGAAGGGTCTGGGAAGGTGGAGAGTGGCTTCTTTGTGGTGAATTTTCCAGCTGAGCATCCTTTGAATATTAGAAGGGACCCCAACATGACAGGGAAAGGGGAGGGGGATCTCTTCATGCAGGTTGTCATGCCCAGCCTTCCAGGTAAAGAGATGAATTAGATTAGAGAGGACACAGGGAGAGACAGGTGCCTAATCAGCAGGACTCCCAAACTGCAAGAAATCTAATCTGCCTGAGGGGAAAGGAGGCAGATAGCCATCTAAAAGTCTAACTAACTTAAGGGGACACTTTAGCTCAGTGAAAGAATTCCTTCCTTGCACATACAAGGTCCCTGGTTTGATTCCTGGCTCCTCTTAGAGAATTGATCCACCAGCATCGAGTTGACTCTTTATGACAAGGAACATATACACATTCTATTTGTATTAGCTATTCTTTTATTTCTTATTATAAAAAAAAAATCTTAATATTTTCCTTATTTTACTCACTAAAACCTGGTTTAAAACCTGCAGAGGGAAGGCTGCAGGTTATTGATTGATAAAAATCAGCAGCCTGAGAAGATCCTTAGGGATCTAAGAAGGAAAGCTGTTTTTCCATGTTTATTTTTTATTTTTTGAACATTTTTTTCTTTCTCCATTTTTAAAAATTAGTTGCTGCTGTCTTGTTTCTTGTTTGTTGTGTTTCTCTATCCTTTGTTTCACTGTTTTCTTTTTATTAACTGATTTTTCCTACTTATGCTATTTCTTTTCTCTCCTTAATTTTTCAATCTTATATTACTGTTCTTTCATTCCACCTCTTTTTGTTTTACCTTCAACTTTTCTTGTTTATATTTTTCTCTCTCCTCTGTTTTCCTTCTTTTTTTACTTTTTTCTCTCCTTTCTTTTTTTGTTTCCTATCTTCTCATTACACCAGGCTTTTAATACCATCTATATATTTTTCTCTTTTCTGTTTCTCATTTCACTGTTTCTATTCCACTTTTTTATTATTACTCATCTGTACATCTTACAATTGTTAACTATACATTTTCATAGGTCTCTTATGGTTCCTCTTCTATATTTTACTATTGTTACTACATTTCTTTTTCTCTTCTTATCTATTTCCTTTTCTCTGGTTCTAATTTGTTTCTCAAGGGAACATAGCAACAGCAAAGAAATAGAATAAGAGGAACTAAGTGTCAAAGTGAAACCTTACCACAAACACAAAAACCACAACAAAAACCATAGAGTGGAAAGAGAAGCTAATCAACAGGATAAACTCATCAAGGTAAATAGATGGCTAGGCACCAATAAATATTACAGGCCATACTAAGAAATAGGAGATATGGTCCAGTCCAATGAACCAACTAAAAACCAAGAGCAGATGCAGAATATGGAAAAACTAATCAGAGATTTCCAAACAAATAACATTAATCAACTTCAAGAAGTGAAGGAAGAGATTAAGGATATTAAGAAGACACTGGGAGGACATACTGAAGAAAATGTAAAAACATTAAAACATAACAGATATGACGGTGATGAATGGCACAATACAAGAAATAAAAAATACAGTGGAAGCACATAACAGCAGACTTGAACAGATAGAGGAAAGAATCAACAATGTGGAAGACACTATATCTGAAATCAGGCAGATAGTAGAACAGAGAGATAAAAAGATAGAACAAATCCATCAGGGACTTAGGGATTTGAATGACAATACAAAATGCACAAACATATGCATAATAAGCATCCCAGAGGGAGAAGAGAAGGGAAAGGGGACAGAAGGTTTGTTGGAGGAAATAATGGCTAACAACTTCTTACCCCTATTGAGGGAATGGACTTACATGTCCAGGAAGTGCAGAACACCACAAACATTATAAATCCTAACAGGCCTACTCCCAGAGGTATACTTGTCAAATTGTCCAATGCTCAATACAGAAAGAATACTGAAATCAGCAAGAGAAAAGAGATACATCAAGTACAAGTGAAGCCCAATAAGACTAAGTGTTGATTTCTCATCAGAAACTATGGAGGGAAGAAGGCAGTGGTATGACAGAGTTAAGGTGCTAAAAGAACAAATTTCCAGCCAAGAAAAATGAGGGAGAGTTTGAAATATTTAGAGATAAACAGAAATTAAGAGAGAATGCCAAAAAAAAACCACAAAAAAAAAACAACAAAAAAAACACACACACACAAACACCTGCCCCTCAAGAAAAACTAAAGGGAGCTCAACAGGTTGAAAAGAAAAAAAAGTAGGAGAGAAAGAGTTGGAGGAGGTAAGAACAATTAAAAACATAGAAAGAGAAATAAAAGCAATATATGGCATACAGAAACCTAAAGGAAATATGGCTAACATAAATAATACTTTGACAGCAATAAAATTGAATATTAATAGATTAAACTCACAAGTCAAGATACACAGTTTGGCAGAATGGATAAGGAAATATTATCTATCTATGTTGTCTGCAAGAAACCCAAATAGAACCAGGGACATAAGAAGACTAAAAGTTAATGGTTGGAAAACGATTTTACATGCAAACAATAACCAATAAAGGGTGGGAATAGCTATACTAACATTGGACAAAATAGACATTAAATACAAAACTATTGTAAGAGACAAAGGAGAACACTAAAATTAATAAAGGGGTAATCTATCAAGAAGAAAGAACAATCAGACATTTATGCACCTAACCAGTGTACCTCAAAATACATGAGGCAAAAACCTAGAAAATCTATGTGAAGAAATAGATAGCTCTACAATTATATTGAAAGACTTTAATACATTATCACCATTAGGCAGAACATCTCAACAAGGAATCAATAAATGAGCAAGGAATTGGAATAATACATTAGAGGATCTTGAATTAATAGACATATACAGAACATTACCCTCAATTACAGTGGGTTATACATTCTTCTTGAGTGCACATGGATCATTCTCCATGATAGAGCACTTGCTAGGCCACAGAACAACTCTCAATGAATTCCAAAAGATTGAAGTTATACAAAGTAATTTCTCTGACCACAATGGAATGAAGCCAGAAATCAGTAAGGGGCAAAGAACTAGATTGGGCACAAATATATGGAAGACAAACATTGGATCAAGGACGATATTGCAGAAGAAATCAGTAACTAACTTGAAACAAATGAAAATGACAACACAACTTATCAAAATCTATGGGATGCAGCAAAAGCTGTACTGAGAGGGAAATTCATACCCATAAATACCTATATTATAAAAGAAGAAAGAGGTAAAATCAAAGAGCTAGCTGCACACAGGAAGGGATTAGAGAATGAAAAACTAATATCAAAGGAAGTAGAAAGAAGGAAATAACATAGATTAAAGAAGAGCTAAATGAATTTCAAAATAAGAAAGAACTAGAAAAATAAACTCAGAATCTGGTTCTGTGAGGTGACTAAAATATTGACAAACCCTTAGCTAGACTAACAAAGAAAAAATAGAGAAGATGGAAATACATAATATGAGAAATGAAGGGGATATCACCACTGACCCCACATAAATAAAGAGTATCATAACATGATACTTTGAAAAATCATGCCAAAAAGATTGATAATTTAGAGGAAATGGACAAATTCCTAGAAACACACAAGCAGCCTACATTGATGAAAGAAGAAATTGATTAACTCAAGAGACCAATCACAAGTAAGGAGATAGAATTGTTTATCAAAAACCTCCCAAATAAAAAGAGCCCAGGACCAGGCATCTTCACAAGTAAGTTCTATGAAATATTTCAGAAAGAACTAACACAAATCCTGCTTAAAGTCTTCCAAAATTTAAAGTGGTGAGAACATGGCCTAATTCATACTATGATGACAATATCATCCTAGTATCAAAACCAAACAGAGATGTCACAAGATATAAAACTATAGACTAATCTTTTTAATGAACTTAAACACTAAAATCTTCAACAAAATACTTGCTAGCCATATTCAACAACACACCAAATAAATTACACACCATAACCAAGTGAGTTTCATACCTGTTATGCAACGATGGTTCAACATAAGAAAATCAATGTAATAAACCATATAAACCAATTGAAAAAAAAAAAAAACCACACGATCATCTCTATTGATGTGGAAAATGCATTAGACAAAACACAATAGCCTTTCCTGACAAAAACACTGCAAAAGATAGGAATAGAAGGAGACATTCTTAACATGATAAAGGGTATATATGAAAACCAACAGATAACATCATATTCAATAGTGAAATCCTAAAAGTTTCCCTTCTAATATTGGGAACAAGAAAAGGATAGTCAATTTACCAATCTTTTTAAAAATTGTGTTAGAAGTATTTGCTTGAACACTCAGACAAGAAAAAAGATATCTTTTTCCAAATTGGAAAGGAAGAACTAAAAATTTCACTATTTTCAGATGACGTGATTCTCCACATAGAAAGCCCTAAGAAATCTACAAGAAAGTTTCTAGAGCTTATAAATGAGATCAGTAAAGCAGCAGGTTAAAAGTTCAATGTGCAAAATTCAGTAGCATTAATGAGTATTCTGAGGAAGCAATCAAGGAAAGAAATCACATTTACAATAGCAACTGAAAGAATCATACATAGAAATAAAATAACTAAAGATGTATATGACTTTTATGCAGAAAAGTACACAACACTGTTAAAGAAAATCAAATCAGACAAATAAATGGAAGAATTTTCCCTCTTCATGGAAAGGAAGACTAAACATCATTAAGATGTTTATCTTACACAAAACATTTACAAATTTAGCATAATCCCAATAAAAGTTATCACAGCATTTTTTACTGAATTGGAAAATATTTGGAAGAGCAAGGGGTCTTGAATAGCCAAAGATATATTGAAAAAGAAAAATGAAATCAGAGAAATCACACTACCTGACTTTAAAACATACTACAAATTGACAGTGGTCAAAACTGCATGGTATTGGCACAAGGATTGACATATCAATCAATGGAACTGAATTGAGTGCTCTGATATAGATCCCAACATATACAGTCATCTGATATTTGATAAGGCCACCAAGCCCATTCAACTGGGAGAGAATGGTACTTTGAGAACTGGATATCCAAACCCAAAGGAATGAGAAAGTAATACCACCACACATCTTCTACAAAAATTAACTTAAGATGGATCAAAGACATAAATATAAGAGCCAAGTCCATAAATCTCCTTTAATATAATGTAGGGAAGCATCTACAGGAGCTCATATTAGAAAATGGCTTCATGAACTTTAAATCCAAAGCACAAGCAATGAAAGAAAAAATAGATAAACGGGTCCTCCTCAAAATTAAAAACTTTTGTACCTCAAAGGAATTTGTCAAGAAAGTGAAAATTCACCTACTCAAAGTAAGAAAAATATTTGGTAACCATATATCTGATGGGGCCTAATATCCAGCATATATAAAGAAATTGTACATCTCAAAAATAAAAGGCAACCCATTTTAAAAATTGGCAAGTGATTTGAATAGACACTTCTCCAAAGAAGAAATACAAATGGCTAAAAAGCACATGAAAAGATTCTCAACATCCCTAGCTATTAAGGAAATGCAAATCAAAACTGCAATGAGATTTCATCTTACATCCATTAGGCTGACAGCTATTAAAAAAACAGAGGACTACAAGTGTTGGAGAGATGTGGAGGAATGGAAACCCTCATCCACTACTGGTGAGAATGGAGAATTTTGCAACCATTTTGGAGGGCAGTTTGGTGGTTCCTAATGATGATAACTGTATAACTGCCATATGATCCAGCTGTCCCTCTTCTGGGTATATACACAGAAGAATCAAAAGCAGAGACATGAACAGATATATGCACACCAATATTCATAGCAGCATTATTCACTATTGCCAAAAGTTGGAAAAAACCCAAATGTCCATCAAGAGATGAATGGGTAAACAAATTGTGGTACATACATACAATGGAAAATTACTCAGCTGTAAGAAAGAATGCAGTATTAACACACTGTTTAACATTTATGGATCTTGAAGACCTTATGCTGAGTGAAGCAAATCAGCCACTGGAGGACAAATATTACATGATCTCACTGATATGAAATAAGCAAATTGACCAGGCATACAGTACTGGAGTTTTCTTGAAAACACTGTTTTAATTGTACCAATTTTTTGAACAGCAGTTATCTTTCTTACAATTGATAAAAAATTATTAAAATAGTACTATTAACCATTGCCCATAGTTTATATTAAGTGTATTTTTCCATATACCACCCTATTATTCTCACTTTGTATTAGTGTTGTACACTTATGATTCATGAAAAAACACTTTATATTTGTACTACTAACTACAGTCAATCATATACAAAATGGTTCACTGTATTATATAGTCCTATGTTTTATCTTTTAATTAATTAATTAATTAAATTTATTTATTTATTTTAAAGAGACTTTAGATTACATACATGTTACATAAAATTTACAGGGGGTCCCATATGCCCCACTCCCTCCACCTCCCTCAATTTCCCACATTAACAACATCCTTCATTAGTGTGGTGCATTTGTTTCAATAGTTGAGCATATATTGAAGCATTGCCACTAACTGTGGATTATAGTTTAGATTATACCTTACACTCTGCCCCATGCAATGTTGTAATTTATGATAAGATATATAATGGCCTGTATCTATCATTGCAACATCAAGAAGGATAATTCCAATGTCCCAAAAATGATGCCACATTAGACCTATTTTTCCCTCTCCTTCCCCTCAGATCCTGTGGTGGCTACTGCTTCCACATTGATGATAAAAATTCTTCCATTGTAAGAATAACAGTAAGTTCTATAGAAAATAATATTTAAATTTATTTAATTTTAAAATATTTTTGCATTTTAATTGTTATTTTTAAAACTACTGTTATTTCATTATCTTATTGTTTTTATTTGGTCATTTTCTTGGCTTCATTTTTGGAGAGGTTTTGGATCACAGAAGGGTCACTACTGTGACAGAGGAAGAACATTGGTGTGGGGTGTCGATGTTAGGGATCTGCATGGAAGGGATTCATCTGGGACATGCCTCTAAGACATAAGAATGTGTTCAAGTGCTCATGGGGCATTGTAACGGTGAGTGGAGATGCACACAATAACTGAAAGAATAATGAATTCCCATCCTGAGGATTTCTGCTACATTCTCTAATGAGACAGCAAGAATCTCCCACATACAGGGGTAGCACCTCGTGAAAGAGAAGGGACCATTGCACCAGGCCCTTGATATTGATGATTGTACTTATGAACCTTTTCTTCTGAAATTGAAACAGGTTAGTATTATATGTTTCCTAAGAGTTACTTCCTGAGGGCCTTCTTACTGCTCAAATGTGGCCACTTTTAAGCCAAACTAAGCATAAAAACACACTATTTTCCTCCCAGCATGAGGATGAGTCTCAAGATGAGCCTCCCTGGCACCAAGAGATTATTATGAAGTGCTGAAGAGCAAAAGTAAATGTCTTAAATGTCAATTGAAAGAAAGCTAGAGAATAATCTAGGGACTGAATTACATATTGAACCCCGAAGTGGATGAGGATTTTGGTAAAAAAAAAAAAAGGATACAAGAATGTTATTCTATGAACTAGATCAAATGTTCATCACAATTACAAGGTGGGAAGAATATAATGATGCATGAGAAAATACAATTAATTTGACTTATGCACTATAGTTAACAGAATATTGAAATAGTCTTGTACCAAAGTCAATGCTATAATAAGGGGGTATGAGATTTTTCCTTTTTAACTAAGGAAGACATTAAAAGCTTTACTGGGGTGATGACTGCAAAACTATGTGATGAAAGTGAAAATTACTGAGAGTATACTTTGGATAGAATGTACAAAGCATGGGATTTTATAACAGTGAACCAAGTGGTGGAAGATGAACTATGGTTAGTACTAATATGACTGTGTTCTCTCATTAACTATAAAAAATGTACTATACTAATACAGAGAGTTAATAATAAGGTGTGCTAAAAATATACCAGATATACACTATGGACCATAGGTAGTGGTAATAGATCATGTTCTTTCATAATCTGTAAAAAATGTTCCACAATGATGTAAGGTGTTGGTGGAAGGGGGATGTATGGAAATTCTGCACATTATGCATGATGTTTTGTAAACTCACAACTTCTCTAATAAAAATGAAAATTATATTTTTAAAAATATAAATGGCTTAGAGAAGAGAAGCAAGCTGACTGCAGAGTAGGAAGTTCCAAGTGCCAACTCCTCCTACCATACAGTTAGTAATCAGCCAAAGTTATCTAAATTACTTGTTTGGGGAGCCCAGGAGACCAGAAGAGCATCCTGCAACATCCTTGGAATAACATAAGGAGAGTGCTCATCTGCAGTAAAGATTCATGAGTAGAGCACTCCATACCATGGAGGCTGGTCCCCATCCCTTGCTGATAGGGCAAGATGCCTCAGAAGCTATTCCCTGATTACAGTTGAAGTTTCACCTCCCACAAATGGGGAAGAAAGAGACAGTCAGACCAAAATCAAATATTGATTACTAAATTCAGGTGGCTAAAGTACAATCCCAAGTATATCTAATGTTTGAACCTGTCCATGTTAGAAAGAGGCTAGTAGCCTCCATTTTAAATCTATCACCCAGAATGAGAAGAAGCAGGACTGACTGAAAATTGCAGTGGCAGTAGGGACTAGCTACTTTCTACCCAGGGCAGCTAGATTGCTACCATAGTCTAAGTGCCAGCCCCTCTCCCAACATGGAGGAAGCTGGAAATACCTGTAACAGCCACTCTGGGCAACTGTAGTCAATTTTGGCCTGCATGGACTAGATTGTTGGGCACCCATGTGGTTACATCCCTGCCTCAATTATTCCAAGAAGAAGATGGTGTTTCCTCAGCCTGTACAGGCAACTGTACCCACATTCAGCCCACACAGACAATATTTTTGGGCACACAAGTAGCTCTATCCCCACTTCCAACAGAACAGGAAGGAGGTCAGTGCTCCCTCAACCTCTTGGGGCAACTGCAGCTGCATTCATCCCACATGGACTAGACTCTTGGACACACCAGTGTCTCCATTCCCACTCCTGACAAAGAAGGAGAGACAATGCTTCATCAGCCTCTCTGGGCCACTGAAATCACTTTTGACCCACAGGGACCAGATTCTTTGACATACCTCTGGCTCCAGCTTTGCCCCTGGCAGAGAAGGAGGGCCAGAGCTTTGACATTCTCTCTGCACAACTTCAGTCAGTTTTGTGCATCATGATTTAGTTTACTGTCCACACGTGCAGTCCCATCCCTGCCCCAGGCAAGGGAGGAAGAGGCAGCGAACTTCATCAGTATCTTCAGGCAACAACAGATGATCTTGATCTGCACAGTTCCAATTACTGCACACAGCTTCAGTTCCATCCTCACTCCTGTCAAAAGACAATGTTGAGAGAAGATCCATTTGTGCCTAGGGCAATGTGTGCAACATCTGCCCCCATAACTTACAGTACCAATTGCATCCTTGGCTTCTACTCCACCCCCAGCAAGCAAAAATGGGCAAGAAATAGATTTAAAAGAATTGAAAATTTTGAGATTGGCTAAACAAGGGTCATTATAAATTTCCAAAGTAAGTTAAACCAAATATCAAAGAGGGCTGTAGCACAAAGCCAATAACACAGAAAGTGCAAGACTTAAAAGAGAAACTGAACTAAGAATAAATACATCAAGTAGATAAGATGCTAGGACATCAACCAAAAATTGCCAGCCATACTAAGAAACAGGAAGAGGGAAATGGATGTGGCTCAAGTGATTGGGCTCCTGTCTACCATATAGGAGGTCCAGGGTTCAATTCCCAGGGCCTCTTGGTGAAAGGCAAGCTAGTCCATGTGGTAAGCTGGCCTGAATGGAGAGTTGGCCCACGCAGAGTGCAGGTGTATGTGGAATGATGGCCCATGTGGAGTGCTGACAAAACAAGATTATGCACAAAAAAAAAATAAAAAGAGGAGAGACAGTAAGAGACACAACAGACCAGGGACCTGAGGTGGCAAAAGAGATTGAGCATCTCTCTCCCACTCCAGAAGGTCCCAGGATCAGTTCCCAGTGCTATGTAAAGAGAAGACAAGCAGACACAGAAGAACACAGAGAGAGCATACAATGAGAACAAAAACAATGGGCAGGGGGAGAGAAATAAATAAATAGGATAAATCTTAATAAAAGAAACAAGAAAATATGGCCCAGTCAAAGGAACAAACTAAACCTATACATGACAAAAAGTTTAGACAATTAATCACAGATGTTCAAACAAAGCTTTTAATAAATTCAATGAGATGGCTAAAGAGATTAAGTATATTAAGAGACATTGGGTGAGCACAAAGAATAATTTGAAAGCATACATAGAAAAAACAGCAGACTTTATAGAATGAAAGGGATGGTAAATGAAATTAAAAATAGACTAAAATCATATGACAGCAGATTTGAAGAAGTAGAAAAAGGGATCAGCAAGCTTGAAGACAGGACCCTGAAAGTGAACACACAAGAACAGATAAAAGAATGGGAAAAATTAAACAGGTTTGCAGGGAACTAAATGATGACAAGAGATGTACAAAAATATGTTTTATGTGTGTCCCAGAAAAAGGTAAGAAGGGAAAAAGTGCAAAAGGAATTTGAGGAAATAATAATGGAAAATTTCCCAACTCTATTGAGTTCAAGAAGCACAAACTTCTTTTGTGTTCAACAAGCACAAACAATTTCAATCTGAATAACTCTGAATAGGCCTGCTCCAAGACAAATATTAATCAGAATATCAAATGCCAGATATAAAGAAAGAATAATGAACTCAGAAAATAAAAGCAGTTCATCACATATGAGTGATATCCAATAAGATTAAGTGCTGATTTCTCATCAGAAACCATGGAAGCAAAAACAACACCTGACATATAAAACCAAAAGATCAAAATTGGAGAATTGAGAACTACGTTTACAGAAATAACATTGAATGTTAATGGATTAAACACCTCAATCAAGTGACACAGACTGCTGAAAGAGATAAAAAAATATAAGCAATCTACATGCCATCTACAAGAGACTCACCTTAGACCAAAGGATACATGTATATTGAAACTGAAAGTCTGGGCGAAGATATTCCATGCATGCTGTAATCAAAGTAGTTATACTTATATTGGATGAAATAGACTTTAAAAGCAAAGTTATTAGAAACAAGGAAGGACAGT
Source organism: Tolypeutes matacus (assembly GCA_026826555.1). NCBI lineage: Eukaryota > Metazoa > Chordata > Mammalia > Cingulata > Chlamyphoridae > Tolypeutes > Tolypeutes matacus. The sequence continues at coordinate 4,084,379 of JAKSZT010050948.1, forward strand.
GTATATTAAAAGGGGCAAATCACCAGGAAGAAATAACAATCATAAATATAGACACACTTAACCAAGGTATCTCAAAACACATAAGGCAAACACTAGCAAAACTGAAGAGAGGAATGGATATCTCTACAATAATAGTTGGAGACTTCAATATACCACACTCATCATTGGATAGAGCATGTGGGAAGTGTATCAACAAAGAAACAGAGAGCCGAAATAATATGATAAATGAACCAAACCTAATAGACATATACAGAACATTGCACCCCAAGAGAGCAGGACATGCATTCTTTTCAAAGTGCCCATGGATTTTTCACTAGGATAGATCATATTTTGGGTCACAAAGCCAATGTAAATAAATTTTAAAATATCAAAAACATAAATCACTTTCTCCAATCATAATGGAATATAGCTGGAAATCAATAGCAGGCAGTAGAAGAGAAATTTCAGAAATATATGGAGATTAAACAACACAATATTAAATAATCAGTGGGTCAAATAAAAATTGCAATAAAATCAATACATATCCTGAGATGAATTAAAATGAGAACACAATTAAATAAACCTATGGATGAGTGAAAGCAGTGCTGAGAAAGAAATTTATAGCACTCAATGCTTACATTAAAAAAGAAGAGGTAAAATCAATGACCTAACTAAACAGCTGGAGGAACTAGAAAAAGAACAGCAAATCATGTCCAGATCAAACAGAAAGAATGAAGTAACAAAAGTCAGAGGAGAAATAAATGAAATTGAGAAAAAAAAAAAAAACTATAGAGAGAATTAACAAACCAAAAGTTCACCTTTGTGAAAATCATCAAAATTAACAAACACTTAGCTACACTGACAAAGAAAAAAAGAGAAAATATGCAAATAAATAAAATGAGAAAGGGAATTGGGGACAATACTCCTGAAACAATAGAAATAAATAGATTGTAAGATGATAGTATAACAACTGTATGCCAACAAACTAGACAATGTATACAAAATGGAAAAATTCCTAGGAACATATATATGACCTACAGTAACTCTAGAAGAAATAGACGACCTCAACCAACCAATCACAAAAAGATTGAAACAATCATCAAACAACTCCCCAAAATGAAAGGCCCAGGACCAGATATATCCACAGGTGAATTCTACCATGCATTCAAAGAAGATTTAAAAGAAATCTTACTCAAACTCTTCCAAAAAATTGAGCAGGAAGGAATTCTACTAAGCTCATTCTATGAAGCCAATATCACCCTAATACCAAAGCCAGATAAAGATACTATGAAAAAAGAAAATTACACACCCATTTCCCTAATGAATACAAATGCAAAAATCTTCAACAAAATACTTGCTAATCAAGTCCAACGACATATTGAAAGAAATATTCACCATGATCAATGGGTTTTTATCCCAGGCAAGCAGGAGTGGTTCAACACAAGAAAATCAATCAGCATAATACACCACATTAATAAACCAAAGAAAAATCACTTGTTCATCTCTATTGATCCAGAAAAGGCACTTGAAAAAATCCAGCATCCTTTTTTGATAATAAAAAACACTCCAAATCTAGGAATAGAAAGAAGCTTTCTCAAAATTTTAAAGGGTATATATGGAAAACCACAGCTAACATTATACTAAATGGCAAAAGTCTGAAAGCTTTCCCAATGAGATTAGGAATGAGACAAGGAGGCCCAATGTCACCAGTGTTGTTCAATATAGTGCTAGATGTTCTTGCTAGAGCAATCAGGCAAGAAAAAGAAATAAAACACATCCAAATTGGAAAACAAGAAGTAAAAATGGCATCACTCATAGATATAAACTTTTACCTAGAAAATCCCCAAAAATTTATAAGGAACTAGAGCTAATAAATGAATTCAGCAGAATGGTAGGATACACAGTAAATATGAAAAAATTCATTAGGGTTTCTATACCATAGTAATGAGCAATCTGAGGATGAATTCGGGAAAAAATTCCATTTATAATCACAACAAAAAGAATCAAATATTCAGGAATAAACTTTAGCAAGGATGTAAAGCATTTGTATTCAGAAATCTACAATGCATTGCTAAAAGAAATCAAAGAAGACAAATAAAAGAAAGAACATTCCATGATCATGGAGAGGATGACTAAACATTTTTAAGATGTAAATTCTACCCAAATTGATATACAGATTTAATGCAATCCTGTTAAAAGTTCCACTAGCATTTTTCAAAGATGTGTAAATCCCAGTTCCCAAATTTATTTAGATGGGTAAAGGGTCTTGAATAAGCAGAAACATCTTAAAAGGAAGAACAAAGTTGGAGGATTCCCACTTCCACACTTTAAAATCCTATTACGTATCTGCAGTGGTAAAAACAGCATGGTCCTGGCATAAACAAAGTCATAAAGACTAATGGAATCAAACTGATGTTTCAAAAACAGACCCTCACATCTATGCTTAACTGACTTTTGACAAGGCAGTCAAACCCACGCAGTTGGGGCAGAACAATCTATTCAACAAATGGTGTTGGGAGAACTGGATATCTATAACCAAAAGAAAGAAAAAGAACCCCTATCTCATACCTTATACAAAAATTAACTCAAAATGGATCAAAGATCTAAATATAAAAACAAGAATCATAAAACTTCTAGAGAAAAATGTAGGGAAAGAGCTTCAAAACCTGGTGGTAGTTGGTGGTTTCTTAGAGCTTACAACCAAAAAACACCTGTGGAAACAACATATCTGATGCATGTAGAATTTTTAATTAGCTTGACTGTAAATGTGTGGAAATGGATAGAGTAGATGGTAACACATTATAGTGACCATAACTAACACGATTGGTTCATAAATGTGATTGTGGTGAAAAGGGGTAGTATAGAGATGTAACTGTCAATTGAAAGAAAGCTAGAAAATAATAAAGGGACTGAATTACATATAGTGAACCTGGTGGTGGTTGAGGATTGTGGTTAATAGTACAGATACAAGAATGTCCTTATATGAACTAGAAAAATGTATGGCACTCACTATACAAAGTGATAAGAATATGGTGATGCATGGGGAAAATACAATTAATGTAACTTACAGACTATAGTTAACAGTAATATTGTAATATTCTTGCATCAATGTCAAAGAAGGTACTATATCAATGTTAATGATCGATAATAGGGGGTATACGATTTTTCTTTTGCAATAAGGAAAACATTAAAAATTTACTGAGGTAATGACTGCACAACTCTGTGATAAAAATGAGAGGTACTGAGTGTACACTTTGGATGGTAAAAGTCATGGGACTATATAACACTGTGAACTATGTGATGGATGATAGAATGTGGCTAACAGTACAAATATGAGAGCATTCTCTCATGAAGTTCAACAAATGTACAATACTAATACATGGTCTTAATAAGGGGGGTGTGGACCCTTATTAAGGACCATACTTATGGACCATACTTAGTAACATTCTGATGATGTTCTTTCATAATCTGCAAAAAATATTCCATAACAATACAAGATGTTGGGGGAGGGATCATGTATAGGAATTCTGCACATTAGGCATACTTCTTTTTAAGCTCACAACTTTTCTAATAAAGAACATTAAAAAATAAAAAGTAAATGGCTTAAGTTTCCCCATCAAAAGGCAGACATTGGCAGAAAGTATGAAAAATCATGAGCAATAATAGGGTGTATAGGATTTTATCTTTTGGACTATAATGTAAACTATAGACCATGGTTAGTAACAATGCTTCAATATGTGCTCATCAATTGTAACAAATATACTATACTAATGAAAGATATTGTTAATGTGTGAAAATGTGGGAGGGGAAGGGGTTAGATATATGGTAATCCCCTACATTTTTGGTGTAACATTTATGTAATCTAAAGCTCTTTTAAAAAA